>VZTG01000761.1:28349-139673 GCA_013397845.1 Melanocharis versteri | reverse complement strand
TACCTGCCCAGTGCGCTCACAAAAGCGGCGGCGGCGGCGCCCGCGACCGTCACGTGACCTCCCCCTTCCTCCTCCTCCTCCACGCGCGCGCGGGGTCGTTTTCCCCCCTCCACGTGACGTGACGCGCCGCGCTCGCGCGCGGCCCCGCCCCGAGCCCCGCGCCCCTCACGCACCGCCAGCGCGCGCCCATCCACCGGCGCCTTCTTCCGCCTCTGCCTCCCGCCCCCTCCCGGTCACCACGTGAGCAGCGCGCGCGGGGGGGGGAAAGCCCGCCCCTTCCTTTCCCCTCCACGTGACCGGGGCCCCGCCCCTCCCCTGGCGCGCGCCGGGCGGGAGAAAGGGGCGGGGGCGGCGAGGGGGCGCGCGGGGGCGCGTGAGGCGGCGCTCCCTGAGGGATCCTGCCTGCGGGCCGTGTGAGGGATCCCCTGAGGGACCCCGGTGAAGGACACCCAGAGGTCCCCCCGGGAGGGGCCGCGGGAGTTAGCCCACGAGTGACCTCCTGAGGACCCTTTGAGAGACAGCATGAGAGCCCATGCAAGGGTTCCTCTGATGAGCCCCTTCAGGGACCGCGTGAGGGACCCTGTGAGGGACACTGTGTGAGGGACCCCCATGAGAAGCCCCCCTGAGGGATACCATGACGGGGCTGTGAGGGACCCGTGTGGGTTAGGAACAGGACGTTTTGGAACCAATTCTGCACTTCATGTAAACGTCTCCTCTTGCGAAGCTGGACGCGGGGAGGCACGCTGTTGACATGGAGAAATGCAGGACAAAAGATAGCTGCGCTACAGGACATAGTCAAGGAGGGTATGGTGGGGATTCGTGGAGGACAGGGAGGGCTTGGCCCAGCAGAAGTGTGTTGGAGAATTTGGTGCAGCTTGTGGCAGCCTAAACTGAACAATGACAGGACAGATGGCAAGAAAGGATAGTCAATAAAACTTGACTTCCTGAGATGAGGAGTTTTGGGTAGTGAGTTAGGAGGGGAAAAAAAAAACAAACACAAACAAAAACGTTTCTTCCATTTAGGCTTTCTCCTGCTGTGCATTTTTTCCATTGTGTTCAACACTTCTGGTTGTGCAAAATGCAGTCGTCCTTACCCTTTGGGCATCATTGCAAGGTCTGGCATGTTAAAGCCAGGCTTACTTACCCTGTGTGGAAGTTGGTCTCTGCTTGGTGCTGAGTAGGCAGGGCTGGTGAAGGTGATGTTCAGACTGTTGAGCCCCTGGTGCCCCCAGTGATGGCGTCCTATGGTCCTTGACCTTTGCTGTGGCCTGATGTCCTTTACTGCTGTTTGCTCATCCTCTGTCCCTTGAGCCCACATTCTCCATGTAAGTAGAAAGGGCATGAAATCTGATTTCACCCTAAACAGTATCTGAAAATTAATCAGTGTTTTTCATGCTTCTGCCTTCTCTGCATAGAGTAGATTGATTTAAGGTGTCTGCATCCTTGACACTTACTGCATAGATGGGCAGGAGCTGCAACAGATCCTACTGCTGAGAAGCTGCAAGATCTCCCTGTTCCATTTTTTGCTCGGTAAGATAGAGGGTCCTTTGAACTAAATTGAAATTTAGACCAAACAGTGCACAGGTATTGTTGATTTTCTTGAAGCAGCTGTTGATATTCTGTTTTATTACTGTTGCAGGGGGACAATTAATGACAGCTGTAAACAAAGTTTCACAAGCTTTGTGACAAACACGTCTGCAGCTCCATAATCTGTGTGGATTTAATCAGTATTACTAGCATTCTTCCGTCATGGCTTGGCAATCCTTTGATAATCAAGAAGGAAATTTGGTGTGCAGCATGAAACAACAAAGGCTGAGAGCTCTTGGGATACTGTTGTCAGATGGTGTAGTGCCAGCTGGAATGTGTCTCTGAAAATCACACAGAATCCAGCCCAAGAGCATTTGGAATAGGAGAAAACTAAGCAGGGATACCAGCACCAAAGTATTGTAGACTCTTTCTGCTGCACATGGAGTAAATATAAATGAAAAAATGGCATACTGCACTGACAAAGCTTCCAGAGGAGAGCTAGGAATAAACTGGTGGAGGCTTGGGAACAAAGACCTTCACTCCAAATATTGATCCGGAGGAATTTCGTCACTGAAAGGTAGTGAAGCATTGGATGGACTTCCCAGGGAGGTGGTAGAAGCATTCAAGAAATGACTGGACGTGACACTTAGTGCTCTGTTCTAATTGCCAAGTTGCTGATCAGTCACAGAATGGACTCGATGTCAGTTGTCTCTCCCGACCTAGATGATCCTGTGATTCCATACATCAGACTTGGAGAGAAGACCCTGCACTAAACACAGTGAAGGTCTGACCAGGCCTGGCAGGAAAATTCTACCTACTCCCTGTGTCAGGATTCTTATCTGCTGTTACAAAGACTTGCAACCTCTTCAGTTTTCCAGCCAGTAAATAACAGTCTGGTGCAGGTTCAAATCCAGACAGGCTATTTCAGCTTTCTGCAGGACTGTTTTTCTTAGTCACTTTCTGCAGATTTCTGAAATAGGCTGCATTTCACATACCACAGGCTGGAAACCACTGTTCTGGTGCTTTGGCATTCTTGCCTGTCACATTTGTGAGTGGGGAAAACTGCTTGAGTTAAGAATATCGCCCTGTTCCTGGTTCAGGAGTCTGCTCTACTTCTGTGTTGCAGTCAGGAATTAAAACTGTCTCTTCTCGGCAAGCTCAGGTGGTACTGTCTTCCCCTTGCTAATTAATGCTCTCTCCCACTTTCCACACTACCAACCCTTCCCCCTCAGGCTCATTGAACAATTGGTGTGACTGAGCTGAAGTTCAGAGCAGTTTTTTGCTATTTATTCTGAAGTTTTTATTATCTTTGTGCCCTGTTTTTTTGTTTTTTACATGACTTGGTCTAATAAAATACTGCTCTTCACTGCAAGCTGGTCTCACAGCCCTGACTCTGGTGACACCTGCTTCAACAGCACTACCTTTCTCCAAAACATATTGCAGTAGCCTCAGAGAGTTGACATAATTCAGGCACACAAACTCTGAAAGGCAGAGGCTCAATATGAAGAAACCAGTCTAGACTTTCAGATTTGAGTTGAGTTTGCAGGGAATCTGTGTAGAAGCCCAGAAGATAATGGGGCTAATCTCAAACACCGATAGCCACATGGCTGTGGAGCCAGCCAAGGATTATTGGCAGTAACAGCCAAGGATTGTTAGCCATAACACACTGGGAGAATGAACAGAGTGTGGCTGGAGAAGGGGCCACATGGAGGTAGAGCAGCACATTCCTGGGACAAACATCTTTATCCTGGCTCCTGGAGATAAGTACAACACAACACAGCGCAAGTGTAGGAATGAGGTCAAGAAGCAGGCATGGCCCGTAGGGGGATATGGAGACCAACAACACCCTGAAGCCTCCAACCCATTTCCAGAAGGGTCTGAAAGAACTGACTGCACATGACTGCTAAATTACATTAAAGATTTACCTCCAGTGCAGGGAAACTCACCTGTAAAAGTACCCTCATAAAGCCCAGGTGTGTGTGCACCCCAGCACCCTGCACACCCCATCAGCTGCATCAGCGATGGAGCCAGGACTGGTGAGCTCTCTTTCTCCCTTCCCTTCTCCCCCTCTTTAATACATCTCTCTCTTTCTCTCTTCCCTTTGATCTCCCTCCTTTATCCTAAACCCACTGCCATGTGCTTATAGGAGGTCAGAGACTAACCTAACAGTTTCCATGCAGAGTGGATTATTTACTAATAGAACTTTGTAAGATTTTTTGGGCCTTCTGACTTTTGCTGTTTCTTTTGTCCACGAGCATCTGCAAATCTTAGGTGCTCCCTTCTCCTGAAGGGTGGGATGCCACAATATGGAATTCTCCCTAGTTATAGTGGAACAACTGAAAATCTTGGAGGCAAAGTGGTTCTCTTGAGAACTCTTACAAGGATTTGATAACAAGAGATATTATCTTTGGGCATAGCTGGGATTGCCACTGCATTTAGACATGGGGTGAAACTCGTGGGGATGCTGCCAAGAAGTGGGATCTAATGTGTTAGATTGTGTTGATATGCCTGCACAAGCAGAGCTCCAGCAACAATTGCTCTTGAAAGGGTTGCCATTTCCATTATGGAAGCAAGCCCTTCTACTAGAGATACCATTCAGGATGGTGAAGGCAGGAAGGATAATGATGTCATTGTGTCCAGCCTTCATAAAGCCCAGGCCATTAGAATTCCTAACATCCATGGGCTGCGTTAGTCCATCATGTCTCAGCATCATCCTTGGAATTTGTGTTGGGCTGCTCGATCATTCTTTAGAGTACATGTGTGCCCAAGAGGGAGATGACCCTCTTCTCTATGTGGTCCCTGCAGACCTTGGCCCAAGTTTTCTCACCTTGTAGCTTGACTGTATGAAAAAGGTGATACATTTTCATGTGACTGAAATCTGAAATTGTTCTGCACAACCACCTTAACCCTACTGTTATTTTCCATTCTTCCAACCTTTTTCAGAAAACATTTTATCTGAATTTGTATTTATTTCCAGATTGTTGAGACAGTTCCACATGTCTGAAGCTGATACTGATCCTGCAGAGCCTTGCTTAAATACCTATTTGGGAAGGATGCTGGCAGGGGTTAACCTGTGTAGTGCATGCTCTTCTAATGATGGGTGCTGAGTTTGTTCCGTCATATTCCCCGATTTCATTCTCTGATGTGCCTGCCCACTGTTACCTCTACCAGCCAAACTGTTTCTAAGAATTAAGCAGGCTGTTCTTAAACAGACTTGTTTTCCATACAACACTGTTGTTTGGCATGAGCTGTGTATCTAGCCTTGAATTATCTATTTAGTCCTTTATCAGTTTTCCATTATTTTGTCTGTGACATCAGAGAAAGTAGTCTGCAGATGCCTGGTCACTTTGTCCCCTGCTCCAACAAGGTCATGCTTCCCGCCTCTTAAAATTCCCCAAGATTAAAATTATCTCCAAGAAGCCAGAAGTTTCCTTGGCCAGCTCTTAAAGAACTTCGGGGCAGAGTTGGAGTAGATGATCACTGAAGGTCTTTTAAACATTTTTGCACTGTGTTGCACACTGCCTCTTCCAGCACTTACAGACCGTCTGCCTTTATCAGTTGGATTTTAATAAGCCTAGTGGAATCCCAACCCTCCCTTACTCCAGGTAATATAAAGGTTCCTGCAATGAATGGTAACAAACTAATAGGGTTGTAAAGTGGAAGCTGGATTTGCACCACTTGCTGTTTTCCCCCAAACTTCATCTTAGGATAAATTACAAGCATTTTTATCCTGTGATACATTTTAGGAGAATGTTTTGAATAGCGTGTCAAAGGATATTTGCCAACTCTGGTTAAATGTCAGCCATCTGTTTTCAGTTTTAAAAGGGCTGTTTGTAGATGTAGCAACTGGCAATGGTAAGAACAAAGCAGTGAGCTTGGGAGACCCCAGGGAACTGCAGGCTGGTGAGCCTCCACCCAGCCCTGCAAAGGTGATAGTACTGAAAGCCTCAAATATTGAGGACAAGAAGGTGACTGGCAGTAGTCAGTATGGATTTACACTGGGGAAGTCATGTCGGGCTGACCTGGTCACCCTCTGTGATGCAATGACTACCTTGATAAATGAGGGGAGAGGAGGGGAATGTTGCTCAGTTTGAGCAAAGCTTTCAGTGGTGTTTGCTGAAAAAATCTCATAGACAAACTGATGGACTACAGACTGGGTTTATGGACAGTGAATCGGACTGAGAACTGCAGAGCTGCTGGGTTCAAGGGGTTGTGATCACTGGCACAAAGTCCAGCTTGAGTCTAGTCGCTGGTGTTGTGACCTAGGTCCCGGGACCAATACAAATTCAAGCTCCAGATGTTTCCCTTCTCTTTAAGCAACAAGTTGAGCAGCCCAGAGCACAGGACTAAAAGCTTTCCCCAAAACCAAATAAACTTCAAGCGCAACAGCAACAGCCTACAAGATAACAGGGACAGTGGGGTGTTTTTGGAGTCAAAGCCTACTTATACTAGTAAAAAGCTGAAGTTGGCTTTCTGAGATTAACAGGAAAGATAACCCTGTAAATACACATGGCAAGTCATCATTACTCCTAAAATTTATTTCCAGGAAGGAAAAAGGTCTACATGAAGTGGTTTTATCAGGTGGCAAGATTGTAAGTTGTTACAGCTTAATAGCACTCTGCTGGCATCCTCACTGGCTGGCTGCAGTGTGGTGTCCAGCAGCCCTCAGCAGCAGGACACAGGCTGCCCCCATAGCACGTGAGGAAGTGAATCTTGTTGTCTTAGTACTGACCAACTTTTCCTCACCCTTTTGGCTCCAAGACCTTTCTTGGGGCTCAGATACATGGAGAAATTAGTCAAAATTGCTCCCTAGGTGAATACTTGCCTAGAACACTGCAGTTATTTGGGGTGGAGTTTTACAGCAACAGTGTCAGTCTGTCTCCCCAAAGACAACCTTTAGTCACATTTTTTCCAGTTGTCTAGAATCTGTAAAATTTCTGTTGTAGCTGAGTCTGTGTGCTTCACATTCAAAGTGCATCAGGCACTGCAGTGGGTTTGCAGAGAGAGGGAACTCCCAGGACAGGAAAAATTTTGACAACACGGGAAAAAAAACCACAGGCACCAATTACAGGGGTTACAGATCTTTCTGCTGACACTTCAGCATCCCTGGAGCATGACCCTTGCTCTGTTTATGTCGTTGGCACAAATAGTTCATGCAATGTCTAGCTGTCCTTCTGATCGCAGCTCTGCACTTGAGGCCTGTGGCTTCTCTCTCACTTCTGCCAACTTGTGGTACACCTCAGTGAAGAGGAAAGAGTAAGACTGTCTGTGCAGGGCAGTGTTTTGGAGCAGCTGACCCACAGCCCCCAAAAGCCATGTTGGCCACATGGTCCCTTGAGCCCTGTAGGGGGCTGAAGCCCTCCTGACATTTGTTCTTCCAGCGGAGGCTTGAGAGGGACTGAGGAAGTTGGGAGACAAAGCTCAGAGATTCTTGTTTTCTAGTACACTATGAACTTTCTCACTTTCAATCTCTGCAAGAATGGGCCAGCCTTGCCCAAAAAACAGTTCAAGCACTGTGTCCTGGCATCTCTTTATTTATTAATTCATTTACTGGACCTTGAAAGGACCTTGTATTCGAAACACTATCCTGATCTTCCATTCAGAAACAGACAGGATGAGTACAGCTATGGCTAGGAAGAACTAACAGAACAGAGTGAAACTAGTCTCAGTCTTGTCCCCGGTTTGGCTTCCTCTTTGTGCAACAGCGGTGCCACCAGCTGGCAAGAGCTGAGGCCCCAAGTCACAGAGATCAGAAACAAAATACACCCAAGAAGGGAAGTGATGACAGCCAAGCAAACCTGCAGCAGCTGGGCTGGAGCTGGAGGCAGGCAGCAGATTGAGTGTTGAAAGGGATAATGTCGACTGCCACATGTTTGTAGCGTACAGTGAAGGCATAGCTGATAACAGCATAGACCAGCTGCAGGCTTCAGGCCAGGGAGTGTAGTGGATCTCATTTTGGTTCCACAGACAGGAATGACGATGGCCATACATGCACATGCCAAGCATGGCTAGTGAGAAAGCACCAAGGGAACCTAGACTATTTGGCAGAAGGAGTGAAGACTCTGGCCATGAAACAGTTAAAAATCCCTTCCCCTCAAAATGGTGAGCTGCCTTACATAAGGGAACAAAATTCCTCTGTGAATTGGAAAGCAAGGGGACCTTCAAGACAGGTGATGGGACAAAATAGATGAATGCTAAAATTAGTTGCTTGAGGACAATTTAGACTTTTTAATGCTGAGATTTAAGCTGGACAGGCATGTTAAGAGGAGCTCAATGAATACAAATGGCTTTGGAATTCGCAGGCTCATTTTTGGTCCTGTAATTCAGCTGACAGGCTGCACACCATCTGAATGCTGTACGCAATGGAGCACCTGAAGCAGGTGGAGAGTTAGTAACCCTGGTTGCCAAAGTCCTCTCTAACTCATCGTTTTCTGTATGTGTCCAGGGCCAGGGGCTTTGGTTTTCCTTTGCATCTCTCAAACAGTTTGGTTAGGAGGCTCAGTGGAATGACAGTACAGTGTTTCTATGTCTTTTTAGAGTCTCCCCTTCCAGCATTCACAAGCATCAGTAATGCCTACTACAGGGAGCAGAGACGGTGCAGCTGGAGACGTGGTGTCCCACCTAGCTTAAAAACCTTTACTTACAAAGCTTCAGTTTGTCCATGATTGTGGAAACTAGCCCCTCAGGATGAGGCCAAGTGTGAAGACAGGGATGCAGAAGCTAATTTTAGCATCCAGCATAAAACTTAGACCTCTTAGACATTCCTCCTCTGAAAAAATAACTTTCCCACTTACAGGCAATGAAATAGGACAGCTGTGAAAATACATGGAAGTGCTACAGATGCAATTTTGGGATGCAAGATCTCCCTGACACCCGTCGTCCTACACCTGAGTGTCCAGCTACATTTACCTGTGCTGTTCAACACTTCTAAGAGGTAGGTCCTTCTTAGAAAAATAAAGTAGTTGAAAGGAGACTCTTGCCTCAGAGCAAATGAGGTACCAGGTGACGAGAACAGGAAGGAGATGCTGTGAAGTGTAACAGTCCCAACTCTGCCAAAAGATAAATTTCCTATGGAAGTAAGGAGTATTACTGCAGCTGTACAGAGAACTAGGACTGATGAAAAACCAAAAATAAGCTGAGATTCTGCTCTCGGGTTATCAGTCTACTCACTGGCAAAGGAAAAAAAACAGTTCACTTTGTTTTCATTGAATCAGTCATGTCCACACAGAGGCTGGAGTGTTGTGTAAGAAATCCAAGACCACTTGCTTTTAAACTCCCCTGGATTTACTTGCAATGGGGTATTACCAAATAAAGGAAAATATCAGCCAAGCCAACAGACTATACAAATACATTTTATTTAGAGATACCCATAATAAGATGCACAAATACTTTTTGTTCACCAGTTTTCAGATCACACGACTTCAAGTAGTGGAAAAAACAAACTGCAGTTAATTACAATTATCTATGTAACAGGGCAGTAGTAAAAGATTCATTTGTCAGACTACAGCATGGTTAATGATACTCAGATGAGAATGTACAGGTCTAGGTATTTAAAAAGTGCATGGGGCATTGCCACATACACTAACATGCTTCTTCAAAGAGCAACATCTTTCTGGCATGTGAACACAGTAACCCGGTTAATGCAAGAGGGAAAATAGGCTCATAATTTGATCTGGAAACATATCTACTAGAAGTTTTCCTCCAAACGGCAAATTACTTGTGACTGACTGACTGACTGAAACCGATCTGTAAAAAATCACTGTTACATTGTCCATGTAGTCAAGCAACACACACATGACCTAAAATTTAAAAGTATCAGTTCCAGTCTACACCTTCACAGCTTTTACAGTCTTCTTCAAAAGAGTCTGGAATACTTAATTGCATTTAACAAACTGGTGAAAGAGCTATAATCTGAGCTCCACACTCTTGCACTCAGAATGAGTTCTTCCACAAGAGAAATCTCAATCTTCAAATTAAAAAAAAAAAAAAAACATTTTCCACCTGCAAGCATATCAGCTGGCTCATGTATTGCTTGGTTTATTTTTAAATTCCCATGTAAATGGAGGGAAAGGTAGGAAGCTGCGCTGGTCTGAGAGAATAGCTGCACTGGTTTAAAGTTGTATTTAAAACACATGGAACCTGGACTCTTACCTCCAGGGTCTCTCTCAAACCAAGGAAATTCATTAAGTTCCACTACTCAATGCAGTTCCCGTTTTGTTTTTAAATAGAGATAGTGCTGAATAGTGCTTGGGAAAGACCAGCAAGGACTGTTGTGTGGGTGATTACCTATAAGAGCAAGAAACACATTAAATCGGTCTTCAGATAATCTTCTTCCATTGCAAACAACAGGGCAAGAGAGACCGACTTTGCATTATAGTTGAGAGGCACATTTTGCATTGATGAACAGAAAACCTCAGTTTACATTGCAACCTTCTGTGCCTTAAAACACCACCTAACCTCCTGTTAGAGCAATTTTTAAAAAAGAAACCAAAAAACCTCAATTACTGTTTTCATACTTAAAATTCATAAGGTGCTCCCTCACCTATTCTACTCAGAGATACCTTTGTACTTGTGTATATGCAGCTGCTTTCTTCCTTGTTTGTCTAAGAGGTCCTTGTTTCTGTGCACCTTGAGAGTAGACATAATTCTGATGCCTCAGGATGGGCCCCTGTACTATGTTCAGGAGCTGAGAAAGTCAGTATGGTATTGTACTTTTGCAGTGAACCCCAGAATAAAAACAAGAAAAAGAAAAGCCACTGAATTGCAATAACCAGCAGTACAGGAATCAGCTCCATGGAACAGGAGTGACTTTGGAGCAAACCTTTTTGGACTGAAAGGGATATGGCAGTCCAGGAAGATATCCAGAGCTGAGTAAAATGAATAAGGACACTGTGAGCAAGGTCCTAGTCCAGCAAACCACTGCCTAAGCCAGTGTAGAAGTTCAAAGTGTAGTAGGGCTCTAACACATGCACGCAGGCTTTGCAGAACTTGGTACCTGAATTAGTACACCATGAGAGAACAGGGAACTTGCTCAAGTCCCAAGCAGCAGAGTGTGACAAGATGTGAGCGAGGCTGGGACTAGAGGCTGAGACTGGAGACAGTATTCTGAACAAGAGGAACAAAGCCCACCAAAGTAAGAAGTTACTTACCCAGTTCTTTCCGTAACAGCCCCACTACCACACAGGCAATGTGAGAGAAGCCAAGAGCAACCAGCTGAAGCTATAAATCACAGCTGGCCTGTTACACCCCTGCACTCTCAACAACCAGCCAAGTGGAGGACAATGCAGACAAGGCCCATTCACTATATCACCCATGCACAAAGCACGTGGAGGGGGCTGGTGGCAGCTGTGAAGCACATTAGTCATAGTCACTCATGAAAACAAAGAGACAAGTACACTGGTAACCTTGAATGTTGAGGGGAAGACTGAGTGACCACTGGGGAAACTGGTTTTTCCACACGCCATCCTCACATCTCATCTGAAGAGGGATGACCACCAGTTTCAAAAGCACTGGGAGCAACTAATTTGCAGTGATCTAAGGCATGATGGCACAAACCCTCAAGGCCTACCCTTCAAACACTCCATTACCAGCTCACCTCTGAGCATAGCCAGCCTATGTCATTCTTGCTGGCCAAAGTACATTAGAATAGCTTCTCTCTTTTGAGCACAGGGTTACTGTTTTGCTCATATCCCTACTCCTTTATAATTCCATCCCCCCAAAAAATGAATCTCTGGAGGAAGCCTTTACATGGGATCAAGTCAGCAATTCACCCTCCTGGTATTGCCCTGAATGAAACGTTTAGTCAAGACTTTGAGTAGCAGCCAAAGATGCCAGTTCTCTGGCTAAACCACTACAGATCAGTTTGACAAACACACTGGGTGCAGGCACAGGGCACCTCCACTTCCTAATCTGCTGATATCCACTGAACAATATAGATGCAAGAGGATTTCAGCTTCTGTAGACTGTGCAGGGAGGGGTGGAGTTTCCATTTGCAAGACAGCCACGGAAGTTTATGGTAAAAGCACAGAGTGATCTTGCCACATTGGGCTACAGATTTTCTTTTTATTATGACTCGATAATTTTCAGAGTAGACAGCTTTGAACTGATGGTTACAGGTGAATTAGGAAGAAATGTGGTAAGAGGAAGATGCTAAAGATAGAAAACTAAGTTAAATCCATTTGTTCTGCTCTGAAAAGTGACTGTCATAAAAACAGCACCTTACTGAATTTAAAGGAACTCTGAAATTAGCAAGAAGCAAAAAGAACTCCAGAGTAAGTCTGCACTGTGGTACAGAGAGAACAGATACAGTTAGCACAGAAAACACACAGACCTTAGAGCTCCATGACCATATATGAATGTCAATACACTGATGACTAATCGTGCTGATTTTAAATACAAAGGTAGCCTCCTGGATCAACAGCATGCAGTACTGTAATTCAGTTAATTATGCATAAGCATGTCCATGGAAGGCCACAGCAAGTGAAGATATATATGTTCCTGTTTCTATGCTCTTATGAGACATAATGTATCAATTGTACTGTCTGCGTAAGAGTTAGAAACTCAGCCCAAATTCCACATGTCAGTTTGAGGTTTGTAAACAAATATATCTTTAGAAAACTAAGCCAAATGTAATGTTTTTGTATTGAAAAAATAAACAAAAAAAACCTTTTCAGAGAAGAGAAACAATTTGCAAGGTAACAGAACACTAAGCCCCATGTGCAGACAGGCTGGTTTCACATACTATCTGCAATTTCTCACTGTTCCATTTGCAAGCTGCATCAATAACTTGGAACAGGTTTATCTTACAGTTAAAAAATGTGCACTGTAATATTTGAAGAGAGTTGTTACTACTTTGCTCAACAGCTTCTGTGATAGTTTGGGATTCAGCACTGTTTCTGATACAGTTCATGACAGAAACAAGCTGAGAAAGCCTCTGTTAAATGGGTGGATTTGGAGGAGTTGTTAACAAACATCAGACCCTGGATTCAGAACAAAAGCCATCAAGTATCAGCAAGTTCTGATTATTTTTTTTTCCCTCAAGGCTTTGGATCTTATTAAAAATATTTGGGAAAAAACCATTAAAAACAGTTCACTGTAGGACATCCTACCTTCAGGCAACAAGTTGTGATCACTGCACATTTTAAAACATCTTGTGTATTTTGTGCATCTTATGCACCACAGGCAGTGGGGAAGATCCAGCATTTATGTACACATGAACATACAAGCAAGCACTGACAGGTATCACTGGCAAGACTGATACCAAGACCAACCAGTGCATTGATTTGTCTACACCACATCCTAACACAAATGGAACAAGTCACAAGTAACAGTACAAACCTGTTGCAATTTCAACACATACACTTAGAAAAAGACAATGCATGTACCCAGCCCTAAGACAGTGACAAGTTTGAGATAATTTATAAAGATCAAGGTACCAGAAGAGGAAGGCACATTAACCTCTGGTTGGTCCGTTTCGGTACTATTTGGATGAGTCATAGTGATTTATACCCTGAGACTGTGGGAGGCCTTGGAAATGAAAAGAGACCAGGTGAATGGGCAAATAAAAAGTACAAGTTTAATGAGATTGTAAGATTCAGCACCTGAATTTTCCCTTTTAGTAAGGGAATCTAGAAAAGCAGTTCTGAAGAAAACACTGTATTGACTCCTAAATTTTTTGTCCTGAAGGCAAAAGAATCAATTCAAAAGAATCTAGGACTAAAGACATTGCACTATGTTGCAAGAGGTTTTATACAACCTCTCAGTTTCAGTACAGCAACCACAATTTGTATACAATCAAGTGTTGGTGGTTTTTTGGGTATAGAAACAGTCAGACAGCTCACATTTTCCCAACTCTGCCAACCCAAGCACTCCATTTTAAATGTGTGCACTTTCTTAGACCATACTGCTCCCAGCAGGACACTAGTGGGAAAGGCTGTTAGGAAATGGGAAGATTCCTTTCTGCAAGAGCATTCTTTTAATTAGCCAAGTACCACATGGTTTTCATGAAAAAAAAACCAGCATCACAGGCAAAAAGATACTTCCTAATTTTATCCTTGAAAAATAACACAGAGAATCAAGAATGTCAGGGATATATACTTGATCTTTCAAAGATGTTTCTGACTAAGCATTTATGTATCCCCTCTAGTTTTTAAATTCTTCAGGAGTCCTGAGAGCCATACCAAACACTGTTTGCCTTTTACTTTTTCTCTGGTGTTCCTTGCCCATTCTCACCACACAAAGTGCTCATGTACAGGGGCAAAGGAGAGCACCTCACACAAGACGTGGCTGTGTTCTCTTTTCCACTCTCCCTTGTCCTGGGGTGTCTGCTTCAGACTTTCAAATAAGTTTCACTAAGGGCACCGTAACACTCAAAAATGCATTTTAAGTTGAGGCCACACCATGGGCTCACACTGTGGGGTAGCCAGCAGGGCGCACAGGCATTTTCACTTGGCTTAAGATAAAAAGTTTGTGCTTGGTAGCTCAGGAGTCCCTGGCTCAGCACAGGCTGGCCAGAGGATCAGCTCCACCTGCATGACACACAGCTCTGCAACAGAGTTCCTTAGGAACAAGCTGTACCCCAGTCCAGTAATTCAGTCATAGCAGCAACTGCAAAAGAAGCTAATTAAGAAGATATCAGACACCTTGGAAAAGTGGGTTTATTGAAAATAAGGGTATCAGACCACTAAAAACAGACCTCAGAGCTCCCACCTGGCTGCTGAAAGATGCTGCTGCTTTCCCAGGTGCAGTAACTGACAGCCCACCTGTCCTTGGTTTCTTGCAAACAAAGCAAACAAGTGACCTCGTGGTGGGTCTAGGCAAGCCTGCTTTGTTTCGCACCTGCACCAGGTGAGGCACAGCAGTTCACAAGGCCTGTAAATGCCTCTCAACTGAGAGGCATGAATTAAGACACCAAAGCACCACTCGATATAGCTGGATCATAAATTCAATCTGTAAACTTTGCAGCTGCAAGCTATAGACAAAGCAAGTGCTCAGGTGAAGGAATAGGATGAAATTCTGGAAAAGAATGATCCCCAAGTATCTTAATCCTTTAGATACAAAAAGCTGCTGAAGACCTAAAATGGAGGCAGCAAATATAAACTCCTTAATGCAATTCAGGAGTTCCTCTCATGAAGAGAGACACAAGAGTCACCCACAATATAAGCGTAACTTTTGTGAACAGACTAAGTCCAGCAAGATCACTGGGTGCTCTTGCAATGATCTTAAAAATGAATCTGTGAGGAGAATGAACAACTGAGACTAGGAACATAAACCTACTATCAACTATTCTTTGGTAATTTACTCACCTCGAACTAACACCAGCAGCACTGACGAGGGAATCAAAAAAATGGACTCACTTCTTTACTGCAATCCCAGAAAGCACCAGAGGAGAGCACTAGCAATTCTCCTTACAAGACTTGACTATACAAGGGAGAAACCTGGAGGAATTACAGGAATAAGGTGTTTAGTGAAGAGGGTGAGCACAACCCTTATTACTGTGCTCAAGACAACACTATGAAGTAGCTTCTGATTCCTCAGGAATGTCCCATGACGTAACATCCAGCTGTTACTGAGGAGCTGCTACCCAGTATTTACAAGCTAGGTACTACCAAACCCATAACTGAGTCACTAGTTTGATTACCTGTTACGAATACTGAAAATGTAATACCCAAAAATACCCAAATTAACATGGTAGTTACTGAAAAGAGTTGAGCAGTAAAATTAACTGTTTCCTAAACTCACTGGTAGCACAGAAGATCCCACACAACTGAGAAGTCAGTAGCAGCCAGCCCGAAGGCATGTTACACTAAAAGTTCTTCTCTCTGCCTAGCAAGGCAAACCAGAGGATGTTCCCCATCCGGAACAGACTGCTACTGTGTAATCATATCAGTCAAACATGTACAAGGGCAACTGCCCAGTTCAACAGTCTGAGCCAGCCTTCAACTTCTACCCACTTAAAATAAAAGCAAATTGAAGGTCTTGAGCACAGGTTGACAAAATGCCAGCAAGCCTGTTCCTGCTCAGCAGAGGTCACCTCTGCAAGGACAATATTGCTACAGCGAAGACTAGTATGATTTGGGTTGGAGGAAGCAACTCCAAACAAACCATTCTAGCAGGAAAGACCAAGGGAGGGGAATCTTGAAGAAATAGTGGGAAAGATGGTCTGAATATATGCATGTCATTGGGTCACAGCAGTGCATAGCAAGCTGTTCAAGAAGCTACTGAAGTGCAGTCACCAGACTGAGCTCACTGCATTGCAGGCGTGTATCTGGCTTTTGAACAGCAAGGTAGCCAACACACCTCTCTGCAGAGCCTGGAGACTCCCTGCTCTGCAGCCATTCCCGCACTTGGATGGGAAACCCATTCATTTCTAACCATGATCCTGAATTTGAGTAGATAGCTAACCCAACAGGGCAACAAAATCAAAGTAAAGACAAATTCAGTTTTTCTCTTATTACTTATCCTTGGACAACTGGCATATCATCATCACCTTTCTCTGCCTCAATTTCTAACAGTGATTGAAACAAAAGTTATGTATGACCAACCACAGAAATATTCTGAAACTTAACATCTGTATCACTATAAGCATTTAAAACCACTGAAACTAGCTAAAAATTAAGTTATCTCTGGCCCAGTTTGTTTGTGTGCTTACAGCACTATCTGGTTTGGTTCCCAATTTTTTTGTGGGGATTTTCATACAGCAACAAAGATGGCTTCCTTACCATGAGAAGTTATTTTTGCAAAAAAGCATCCTGAAAGCAGAATACACAAAAGCATGAGATTTGAGGAATTTTACATCATTGTCCAGATTGAACTGAGAATTCTGCAGAGCTTTCTATGAAGAAAAAAAATGGAGGAAAATGGCACTCACATTATCAGGCTTTAGGAGCGCATATTGAGGTACTTGTGGAGATCACAGTCAGCAGGGCAGAACAATTTCCAGTGGTGCCTCTTCAGTAACCTAGAGACTGCAGAAAAATCAGCCTCTGTGTTTGAAGGCCATACACATACCCTTTTTTTCCCTATCAGGGCCTAAAATATGCTTCAATTAGTAGATCAACATCAGGGCTAGAATTTCCAGACCAGGAGTCTCCCCTTAGCACTGCTGACACTAAATGCCCAGCTATTACCTGTTGCTTCAGCAGAACTGGAGGACACTCAGGTAGAGTCAAGTGTCTAGCTTCTTTAAAAAAACAAAATAAAAAAACTTCAAACCAAACCCAATTAAAAAAAAAAACCAAACCAAAGCAGAACATGTTCCTTGTGACAGAATGATCTTACACCGTAGCTGTAGAAATACAAATCTTGCCATTCTTCTCCAAGACTGGTTTTTCTTCATATACTTCCACTTTCCTAAGCCCCTAAGATAACCAAAGCAAATACCCCATGGTATATAATTTGACCTTTTCAGAGAAAAGCCTGTCTAGCCATACACACAGTACCTTGAACTGATGCAGTTTAAGCAACCAGACCACAATGGGAAGTACAAATATGAAACACTGGAAGATGATCTGCTTGTGAAGTACCTGTGTTAATGCTCAGTGCTAATTATACTTCTGGGACGGGTGCACACCTGGGAGAGAGCTCTTCTCCTGCCAGGATTTCCACCCCAATGAGAGGGGCCTGCACTCCTTGTAGGATTTCCATCCAGATCTCCATACCAGCTGGAACTTAAGTCTGATGCTGACTGCTTGGTGTTACTGATGAAGATACTGAGTATGAAGATGAGAGAGACTGCAAAGACACATGCAGACTAGCTCTGGGCTGTGGGCAGGAACTGCAGTGGTAGCTGTGATCTCCCACAGAGATGGGAGAACAGAGCATGTCCCAGCCTTGTCTTTCCTCTCAGCTTCAACCAACTGCCTGTTTGGCACCAAAGCTGTGAGGTACAGAAACACTTTGCTCCACCAGTGTCAGGGGAAAGGCATTAATTCCAGCGGAGGACAGAGGCATCACTAACAAGCTGAGAGTTTGGTGCCTGCCAAAAGGAGGAACACCCTGGAGTCTTGCATTTTAGCTGAGTGTTGGGTAAGACCATCACCCTGGGAGGCACACACTTCACAGCCGGGCCTGAAGGGAATTTGGACCTGTTCTCCCCTCCCAGTCCCAGGTGAAGTTGGAGGGAGTCTGAATGCAGAAGGCAGTAGGGGATTCTGGAAAAGCCTGAGCCTCTCCTACAGCATATGCTAGTGCAAAGTGAGGTAACACCAAGCTACCCTCCTTCACGGAAAGCTTCTCACTTGCATTAGTAAAGTCTGAGATGCACTCTTTAATCTTGCAGAAAAAAATAGTTTATTTATTCCATTGGCTTATTTGAGCAGATGGCCAACCAGAACAGCAAAAAGGGGAAAAATTTCCACAACCTGGGATTAAAAAGGTCCTAGGTTTTAGGCAGTTTATGAAGAGCTTATAAGCTACCCTAACAGCATACTTAGAAACCATGTTTCATCTGGAGAACAGACAGATTTAGTTCATTTTGAATAACCCCCACTTCCTCTCAGCACCTCTGCAGCCCTCAATGTAATGTCACCCTGCAACAGCTACACTGCAGAACAGCCTATACAAACTCCAGTTGTGCAAGCTGATACCTGGGACAGGCAGTGAAGAAACGGATAAATTTTTGCTCCTAGCACTGCTGAAAACTACCATTCGAACACAAATGCACTTTTAAAAACTCCTGCACTTTGGATTTGATGGGCAATACCCCTAGGGAATCCATCCCTGGGCTCCAGTGAGTACAGCTTAAAATTACCATATCCCTCTATGTATAAACAGCGTCATTAGACTTGTACTTTTAAAAAATACGATCAACCCAGGCCAGGGCCAGGCTCTGCAGATAAAGTAGTAGCTTATCTCTTATAAATATTTTTAATAATTTTTAATTACAAGTAGTCCTCACTCCAGGTAATGTAACTGACACAAAGTACCTGCACACATGCAGCCCCGAGACTTTCACAGAAAGCTCAGGAGCAACCACTCTATAAGAAAGAAATCCTACCTCACAGCAAAGTAGAGGAGGGGGCACATGGCCAAGACAGCCTAAATGGGGGGAAGAGTCATTTGGAGTAAATACAATAAAAAAGGACTTCAAAACCCCTCCATATAAAGGATCAAGGAGGTAAAAGCAAAAAACTAGTTCAAAAAGATGTACAAAACTGTTGGAGACCAACAGAAAACTCTGCCAAAAATAACTTGTGTTTAAATCAGGAATCAGTGGCATCACACAATTTTGTTGTTAAAAAAAGGAAAAGAAAAGTGGAAATCTGTGTAAAGATCAGCATCAGAATGAAGAGTTATTATTAGCTCCAGAGACCAGCATAATTCCCATGAAGTCCTGATGGAAGAGGGCCTCCTGCCACAAAGAGTTTCGTTCCAGACGAGTCGTAGCAGTGGGTGTAAACAGCATTTGGGAAGTAATTTATGTCAGAAAAATAATTCCTCCAGGTTTCATCATGGTTCTGTTAAAGGAAAGTTTAGATCGTTATTGTTGCCAAACAAACCCAAAACCCTGTTTCACAAAAGCAGAAGGTAGCTTCCAGAACCTAAATAGGGCTATTTCCTCTTAACAATCCTGAAACTTCATACAGGTCAACTAAAGGATACCTGAGTTGTCCTGAAGCTTTTTCTGAGAACATTTAGGCCAAGCATTGGAACACGGAGGTGAAGGGATGTTGCACTGATACAAAAGGTAATGAAACAAAGTTTCATTAAGTTAAACAAAGCCATTAACTGCTTTATGATAACAGAAGGGAAACCAAACTCAAGTGCCTGCCAAGGCATTACCTCAGGAAGCCACAGTTTCTAAAACTGCACACAATTGAATTAAAACTCTCTTGCTTTGAGTACCACATTAGATTACCATGCCTTTAAAGAAAGACAATTTATTTTGTTTGAGGTTCGGAAAACTAGAAGTTAGATTACATTTGAAAATATAAAGACATAAAATCTAGTTCATTTATGAATCAGTGCATAAGAGAACTGTAGTCACTACGCCTTACACTCAAGCAAATAACCTTCAGTACCCTTTCATAAAGCTTTTGCAGAAAGCAATTCTGCAGCACTTCTTGCTCTTCATAATTAGTTATTGGTTACGTGACTACTGTTTGACTGAGATACATTTCACACACAGGTCCAAAAAGAACTGGCTCGAGCCCTATGCCACTCCTGTATAATGGGTCTCCTTCCCCTCACCTCTATCACAGCTACAAACTACTTACCAGCCAGCCTTTCCCAGTTGTCAACTTCAAAATTTCACTTCCTCCTAATTTCTGCTTCTGCCCATAGCAGGCACGGGGGGGCTTTTCTTCCAGGAACCTCTGGGCTCTGATATCATAAAACAACAAGGACCCTTGCCCTGTCCCCACAGTGATGATGTGCTCGTAGAAGCTCACCGAGCGGATACCTGTCAAACAGAGAAGGGACAGACAGTGCAGTAAAGAAGAGGGATGCTTTGGCTCTGCAGTGCTGTTGCTTCATGTCTAATATTACCCACTAGTATTCTCCACAACACGCAAGTTTTCCCACCACTACAGAGCAGTGCAGACAAATCCCACTGACGCTATTTAAACAGCAGCTTTGATTGCATGCATGACAGCTCTACTCCTTGAGACCATCAGCTACACCAGTGGTGCACAGTAAGAAGCTTCATCCTCACCAGCCCTCACATCTGCCAGATAAGCCAATTAGGATCCAGAATACCTTTGCTCTGTCTGCCAGCAGCCTTAAAGTGACTACACGAAGAGTGAGTACATGGCAGCAGACAGAGGGAAGAACATCATGCTGTCTTCCTCCACGAGCTCACACCCTCTCTAACTACCTGCCAACCTGCAGTAAGTGACCATCTGAGAAAAATAAGTCCCAGCTGCCACCATGTGCATTGTGCTGATCAACAGGCTAGCTGTAAGCAAGTGTAACCATAATAATCACCAGTCACTTTTCTGCTAAGATAGCTTCAGAACTATTAATGAGCCTGATCTGTCTCCAGTCAAATATTCTCAAACAAGCACACCTTATTTTTAGTAGCTGGCATTTTTAGCACTTTAGCCAGGAATGAAAACAGAATAGGAATCCTGCAATCTATAAACAACACCATGTTCCACAAGTACATGGGAAGGTACAGTTCAAACTAAACAAGTTAGCACAATTCTGTTATCCCATTACATTGAACAAAAGAGTACATTTTGTTTTCATAAAATCTAAACGTGAAGTCTCAGCTAATCAAGGATCCCTTGGAACTAGTGTTGGGGAGATTCTGAATGTAGTAATTTGCAATCTGCAAAACATCCTGTCATCTCATCTCCATTTATTGTGCAAATACTGTTCTGTGTAACCACTCTACTCCCAAAAACTCCTCCACGCAGGTTAAACTCCACCTCATCTATACTTCTCCTTCCTTCATGACAGGATGCCAGGTTATAAGCCCTAGGGCTTTTTAGGCCTTCTTTAAGGTACCACTGAATTACAGCCTAAACAAGCATTCAAACAGGAGAAGAAACGAGTGAGTTACGCCAGCTACATTCACATGCCAAGTGCTGTCACCATACCAACTGGGGCTGAATGTCACAGAACTTGTATCATCCTGGAATATTCCCAGCAGCACACGTGACAGCAGACAATTGGGAGCTGTGGATGCAACCAGGGAGTTTCCCCTTCCCCTCTGTATACAGCCCTAACAAGAAACACATCCTCATCCTTCCGCCTCCGCCACCGGATGTGACATCCACAGCCACCAGCATTCGTGACACGCACTTAGAACAAGGCAAGGCCACATTGTCTTGCTCCAGATGTGGCGTGAAGTCTTGCCTGCAGGCTTAATGGGCGGGAAACTATTGTGCAAGTCTCTCTGCTGAAGTAGATTATGAGATTCATATCAGAATCTCTGCTTTAATTCAGAAAGCTACAAAATTAAGACACCTGAAGACCTTCCCCCCACGTCTACATCATGGGCCTGGCTCTGGCAAAGACACACAGAAAGCTTTAAGCCCTCTGCAGCCAGCAAGAGCAGTCACTTGGATAAGAGGAGAAAGGCACAAGAGTGCACCTCCTCTTATTTTGGCTCCAGAAGCGCTCTTGACAGGCCACGCAGGATAACACTTCACATAAACAGGTGATGGAGTATGAAGGCAGATGGCATATACTTTTCAATTAAATTTATTAATAAAAAGCTATAAAATGCAGAACAACTGTGGATCTTTCTCTAACCAAAGAGATTGACCAAAGGAATCCATTATTTACCCACTACTAAGAAGGGTATTTAGAACAGGCTTTCAAAAACAGCATTTCAAATTGTCTCCTAAGAGGCTGAAGTACCTCACATTAATCATTCCCATCAAGCTACAAGTACAACCTGTGCCTAGAACCAATCACAGTAAGGTCTCCTACACTCCCAGCCCTCTACCACCTGCGCAGCTGGATTATTTAGGTAAGTATATTGAGCCTCACCCCCAAGCTGCAGAAGGGTCTACAGATCCCAGAAGGAAATGAAGATGCAGTGGCATGTCCTACTCAAGAAGTCATAGAGTCTATGCCACACAAGCTCTGTCTGCTGCCTTCAGGACATGAAGAGAAGGGCACTCAACATGGCTCTGCAGGCCAGTCATGCAGAGAGCAGCTGCTTTCACAGATCAAGAACTACCATCCAAGGAGTGCATTTCCCTGTACAGCGGCTAAGAAAAGCAACACTTACAAGATGCACTAAAAACCATTCACTGCCTTCTTGTGTAGAGTAGACAGGGTTACAGCAGGGGAAAGCCAGCCCCAGCTTCAGCTTTACTAAGCCACCACCTTTCTCTGAACTGCTTTTGTGTAAAACACTAGCAAACTGGACTTGCCACGTTCAGCAGTGGCACTTAGAAACTTAAAGCACATTCAGGTACCACAGCAAAGCACTTGAAATCAGATTTTAGTCCACCGATCAATAAAGAGCCTGTTTTCTAGGAGGTGCTGCACACTCCAAGTCCCAGAGAAATCAACGGAATGTGGAAACACTCAGTATCCTGGGAATTACTGTTATTTGCGTGCTTCCACCACTACACTAAATAAGAAGATGCACCTACTCTGCAGAACAGGAAACAGCCCTGAACAAAGGCTTCCTCCAGACATGAACTGGAGAAAGCCCTAGAGGTACTCCCTACACACATTATCCCCCAATACGCATGATCACATACTTGAGGCAGAATGTTTCAGCCAGCAGCCACCACTGGGCACCACACTGCAGTGTCTGGGTCAGGATCTGGACAGAATCCTCATTGACAGCAAGTCAGGACAAGAGGTCTTGCTGGTAAGACATTCAGGTGACTTCTCCTGACATTATAGATATTTCTCTCATATGTGAAAGCAGCAGGCCCTGACACTGATCTACACACCACCGCTCATTAACCGCACAAATTAAAATTTCCTAATCTTTGCCTACATACATCCTCCTCTGATACCCTGCCTGATGAAGAGACAGAAGCCCAGAAACAAGCTAAATAAGGACAGCAACTTATTAGTCCGGGATTAACAAGGCACCGTGCCTTCTCTTGCCCGACAGTAAAGGATATGGAGAGAACTCTATGGAACCATGCACTCTGCAAGCCCTCAGGCCAGGCCCTGGTGTAAGGTTCAGCTGGACATACTGTATCCATATGAGAAAAGGAAATAACACTCAAACCACACAGAAAATCAGGAGTCACTGTCATGGCTTTCCCCCACAGCACAGTCTCCCAATAAGGTAGCCCAGAGCAGACAACATGCCTTTCTTCTAATTTATAGAGAAGAATACAAGAAGAGTATGAATAGTGGTAAAAAGACTACATTTGCTTTGAGATGATAAGAAATAAAATAAGACCAAGTAAAAAATACACAGCAGTAAAATGCACACTTTTGGAAGTTCAGTAATATTTGGATGGTTAAAAATTGAGTTGCTCATAAAGGCACTGATGTTGCCCTTCATTAGATTTCAGAGCTGGTCACATTTGGTTTGCTGGTTGCTCAAGGTATACTGTCACAAAACCAAACCTACACATATACTGCTAATTATTTAGCCGATCACTGGAAAAACCCTTCCTGTTTATTAGAAGCTTAACTTCCTACAGTTTTAACAGCCACTTCTGCAAGCAAGCAATTTGAAGCACCTTTGACAGGTTTCTTACCACTGCCTCGTTCTTTGGAACAGACGGATTTAACGTTGTGAGAAGGCTGCCTCGGATCCAGAAAGGAGACATGTGCCTGTGATCCCACTGCATACACTGACCACTCCTGACCATAAGCCAAACACACGTTCTCCCTGCAGTATGGCAACTTTGTGGAAAGTAACTGGAAACAGAAAAAATAAAAAATAACCCATTACGAGAAAAGAGTAAGGTGTTAACAGAACAATTTTGTAAGCTATGTTCTAGGAAGTTGCAGGAAAAAACCAACAAAATACAGGTGAAAAATAAGACCCAGAAGGAAAAAACCTGAAAGCAATGGGGTGCCTTATCTGAAGCAAACTGAGACAATAAAGACGGAAGCCAAAAAAAGGCGACATTTTGATAAATTGTTTTAGATTTTTCTAAGCTGCTGCTATTTCTTTAGCAGGCACACAGCAACATCAGCTCTCAGCTGAAAAAGCCTATCACAATCACTAGCATAGGTAAGTCTGGGTGTGATTTGCCATTACACTTAAATAACAGCAACTTCCTTTATGAATTCTACTGATCAAGTATCCACTGTACTCTATGTAATGGCTCACTTCAGCTAACCCAGAACTAGCAGAAAGTTAAGAATGCTTCCTGCCCTCTAAATTAAGGGGAGTGCAGAGTTTCTCTCCTTTTCAAGCTCCAAATTTTAGGACATTTCATTTCACATAGAACTTTTAAGTGCTTTACAAACACTGCTGCTCTTTAAATATTTGATGGAGATGAAGAATAGTGAACAGCCTTAACTGCTTGCAGTTTTTGAAGTTTAACTCCAACAAACAGAAAAGCACCTTTGATAATGTGTGCTCTGCTTTCCAAAGATGAAAATATCCATCCAGGGACACAGCTCCCAGCTCCTATTAGAAGGAAGATAAAAAGAAGAGTTAGTGTCTGTATTATAGATATCCTTACAAACTCACAGTCTCTTCTAGGCAGGCTGCATACCCTGGATTGAACTCATCCATAATCCTGTAAAGGCTCTATCAAGATAAATTTTCATTTTATACTGATCTTTACAGAATGCGATACAGTACAAAGGTGTCAAGTAGAATCTAAATTAACGAAAGAGTAAGTAAAAATAACTTTCAAAACCATAAATCTTGCTAGGCAATCAAATAATGACTTATGAGTACAATCTAGAGCTGACACTTCTCTTCAGCAGGTCCCACACTGATTCTAACCCTGAAGCAAGTTTCAGGCACTACTCTACTGAGAAAGTTACATGAAGTTTCTAACACAGAGGAGTAACTAACAGCTATTGTGAAAAATAAAGCCTACAGGAGCACTGTGCTTCCGACAACACCTCCACCTTTGCTTCAGACCCTTTCTGTTCTTTGAGGGCAAGGGGGGAAAAAAGTGATGGAGGATTAATTGCTACTCCCACTAGTAATAACAGGAGATCAGGATGGGGGAGATTGACATTTACTGTTTGTCAAATACCAACAAAATAACCCCAAAGCAAGCGCTACTGCCTGCCCTGTGAGTCAGTCACCTCACTTGCTGAGCAATCCAGAAAGGATTCAGCCATCAAAAAAGGAACTGTTAAATGTTAGCTGATCTTCACAGAGGGCAAAGGAAAGTGGAAAGAGCACTCAAGAAGGGAATTCAAGCTGCAAGAGATGTTTTGGTCTTTTACCTGCTTCTTGCAAATATTCCTTCACCCCCCTGCTTAGGGTGCAAATCTAAAATCAAACCCACAGGAATAGTGTGCCTTCTAAAATGTCTGGGGTTGTTTTTTTTTTTTCTTCTAGACTCCTCCATTCACTTGGGACAGAAGCAGACATAACAGATTAAAACCATCGCCTCACCAGATAAGGATGCAAAAGAATCAGAGAAAAACATATTAGCTTGCTTCTCTGGTATATTCTATTTAGATTACTTTTTAGTTTTTCTAATACACAGGGACAGTTTTAGGACTTCTCAACTGTCTTGCTTATCTTACTGACCTTGTTCTTATTGTTGAAAGCCAATGCTCGGACTTTGCAGTTGTCAGGATTGGTGTTCTCCTTGGGGATATCCTTCAGAGCACTGTGTGTTATGTGGGCATAGACAGGAACTTGAGAGAGATTATGCCTGGCATCGCTTTTCGACAACACATCCTCTGTGACTTCCCAGAGACCCATCGAACCATCCCGGGAACCTGATAAAATAGTCCATATATGAACAGTCCATTCTACATATACAGAACTCCTCTTTTCAAAAAAAAGGATTAATCAATAGCGTCTGAAAAAATAATACTCTTAGTTTAATCTAACAGAACACCCTCTTAGTGCCCATATATTTTTATTAACAAAAGGATGATTTTACTGAGCTGTAAAGTTCAGAATATTATGAACTCACTGTCATCTGTCCACATGGTTTCCAAGCAGCTAAATCATCTCATATGTTTTCAAACTGATTAGGATGCATCAAAACCCACAACCCTGTGCAACAATTATCACCATCTTATATGCAGAATGAGCTCAGAAGCAACTGAACACCATGGGTTCACCCTGAGCCTTTCATTCTCAGCCTTGGTAAAACAGTCTGTTAAACCAATGCAAAAAATCTCAAAAAAAAATCTCAGCTGGGTTTATGCCAATTTGGGTTTACTTGATTTCTATCAGTATGCTGATGGCTGAGTACACACTCATTCGTGAGCTGAACAGAAACATTTATTTCAAATCACAATTTGTACCACTTTGCATGAAATCTATTATAAAAATTATTTTGCTAAAACCTGTGCCACTTCTTCCTTGAAGAATGTAGCTTAGGGTAAACAAACAGGAACTCATTTTATTTTTCTACTGAATTTGAAGACATTAATCCAAAATACTAATCACTACTGTTAAGAACACTGGATGAAGAAAGCTGAATGCCTTTGGTTCATTGATCAACACAGGCTTATTCCGAGACCTCATACACATCCCTTCTGGTGTTCAGGCAACTCACTTCCATCTAGGTCAACTCTGACAGATTTGACAGGTACCTCAATTTCTTCTCTACATAAAGTGAAAAATTCTTTCAAAAGAAATTCATAATGAAGATGCCAGAAAAGACTATATGTCTATATGTGGCTACTAAATTTATCAGCTTTGCTACCTCATAGGGAAGAAGCTGCAAAGACAGTAAAGCAAAACATCTTGTTGCAATATGGGTAGTCCAGCGCAGCAGAGGTGGCTTTGCCCCCTCACAGATGGATTTAGGTATTTGCCACTATCACCTACTACAGAAAAATACAAAAAGGAGCATCCTAATGGCACTTGCATAACAACAGCAGCACAACATCCTGACACTCCATTACATGCCACTGGTTTTAATGGCACCTAATCTTGTTTGTAATGGAGGCTGAATACTCAGCAATAAAATTTCTAAACATCTTGACATACTTTTGGAGGAAGCTGTCCCTTTTAATAGCCCTGGCAGGGGAAAAAGTCCATGTATGTTGCTCAACTGGTTAGCCCTGAAGCCAAGCAGAGTATCATTTGCTATCCTAAGCTCATGCCATCCTGGGAATTATTCATCTCATCTGGAGCTTTTGCCATAAAACTACTTGCTATATCCTCAACATCTGGTGTTCAAGTTTTTCTGCTCCACACTTTCAGATACAGATGTAATTGAAATCTGTAAAATTAAAATCAAGTCAGAAGTTAGTTGACTTTTTTCCCTCTTAATTAGGGTCATAGGTGAATTCTGAAGAATTCAGTTTAGCAACCAGTCTTACTAATTGCTTTCAACAAGTTTTCCCTGGTGTCTGAGGTGTTCCAGGAGACTGGAACCTACATCCTGCCTGCTATAAGCACCACAGTAGAGAATATGGCCATAGAGAGCACTTCTACTTACACATCCACCTCTGACCTTTAGAAAATATTGAGTCAACACAGTTCAATGTCACACGTTATGCATTCTATCAGCTCCTTATCCTTCCTCTGGACATTTGTAATTATCTGTGCTGTTCTCTTCAAGCTTACTAGGTTGAATGTGGAGGAGTTCCTGTAGATATCTGGGGCAGAGACTTGCAAGGATCAAGTTTTATATTAAATTCGAAAATGAAATTCCAGGATTAGCTTTTTGGGTTTGGAAAAAAAAATATCCTACTAAACTAAACTAACAATTCAAATATGTGACTTTTATGTAAGACTGTTATGATTTTCTGTCACCTGTGGTTTTACAACTCTGTGTACAGAATTCTACACCCTGTCAGCACAGGAAGTCAGTAAATGACTAAATTAATGCAACAAGACATTACTATTTTTGCCTTTACCTAGGTAATTCTTTATGATGTTACACTGATTATCCAACTAGTTACCACAAGGTCAGTAACTGAGTTTCTCAATTAGAACCTTCTATATTAACTGCCATAGTGAGTGCATACGTACATATATACACACAACTGTACTGAGAGCTTGACAAAACAAACTCAGTTTTCATTAATCAGTCTTTCACATGACTTCAGGAAACCGATATTGATCTGAAGTATTCCGAAGTTATTAACCAATAACCAACACTCCTCTTGAAATTACTCTTCTTATGTGGAATCCTTTCCTGTAGCTCACTGTGTTCAAACATCCCCTCTCTAGAAACACAGATTACTGTGTTGTTCTACTACTAGAAAAATTAGATCTGGACTAAGGCCCCACAATAAAATAAAATGAAGCACTGTACTAAGTCCAAGAAGTGTTTAAATAGCCTAGGTGGCTATTTAAAGTGGTTTCAAATGCCCTGATAGAGATGCTTTCCTAACACTTACCAAATGTTGTACATCAGTATAAAATTCAAAGAGAAGGAAAGCTTAAAAAACAAGCAAACAAAAAAAAACTCAAGAGAGAAAATTTGACTTTACCAGAAACAGCCATAGTATCACTGATCCACGCAATTGAAAATATCCAGTCCTTGTGTCCATCCTAAAAGAAGAAAGACAGATTTTTCTGTGCCATTATACTCAAGAGCAGTCTCAAAGCAGACAAGTATTCTTCACTTCCATTTTTAGTACAAGCTCAGAAGGACAGACCTACATTAAAAACATACAGACAAGATTCCAGTATCAAGCTGGAACAGTTTAAGTATCTAGCAGTCATTTTAACTTTCCTGGTTTTGAAGTGTGTAATTAATAAAGAACAATCAGGTGTTGGAAAAACAGGCCTCTAACCAAGGACAAATTAATCTCAATTCTAAGATTTTCTAGAATTCTCAGGTTTTCCATTCTGAAAGCAGCATTCTTCTGTAAAGTATCTACATGTTGGGGTTCTTTTTCTTCAAACACATATCCTACTATAAAAAGTAACCAAAATCTTCTGTTTACAATACACAACCCATAGATTAATGTTTCAAGACTCTTTTCTTTAGCATGTGAGAAACCTGTGGGGGGAAGAAAAAGAGTCTAAGACTCTAGTTCTGTTCAAAAAGCTAAAAAGCCACACAAATGAAGATCAAGTCATGCAAATCTTCAGTCAAGTCTTGCTGCAGCTGGTTATCTACTGCTGCAGAAACTCTGACCTGACCTCTGCTGTCACAGTTAACGTCTACGTGAAGTCTTGAATAAAAGGGAGAAATGAGAGAAGCGCTCACAGGACACCACTATATTCTCCAGCTTGTTTTTTTAAAGATTGGCTGTTTTAAAAAGGCCTCAGGATGTTTCAGAAATAAAACCAATACCAGAGTCTACCAAACTGCCACAAGCCGCTGGGTTAGAACTAATCTTCAAAGCCAAGTTCCACCTCTGGAATAATACATCCATAAGCTGCACTGGATGAGGAGAACATTTTAACAACTTGCAACATTGTTTTAATTTCTCAAAAGAGCTTTTTCACTATAACTAGTTTCAGAGGGTCATCACCACAATTAGACTTTAATATTTAGGATTTTTTACATTTTTGGTGCTAAAAAGTAGGCTGAAGTAGACCTGAATGAAAGTGAGGAAGAAATCTGACTCAAAGCCCTGAAAATCCACTCATATGTTTGAGTACTCACTTATATTTAAGATACCACAACAAAAATGACAATTCAATCAGAAACGTTTTCAGGCTTTCAGAACTTTACTGTCCCTTACAAGACTCCTAAATATTAACCTTGCTCTCATCATACACACTTCAGAGCCATAATTTTTTAAGTGACAGAATAAACTTTCCCCAGATACTCCCACTTACATCTCCCACACAGACAGGATCAAGTGTAGGCAGACGATAAATTGCAAGACTGTTGGGGTTGTCTCCACCTGTGGCCAGGAGGGTCCTTGAGGGGTTGATCTCAATGGCATGAATGCCACATCCCTGCTGGTTCACCATGCCAGGCTCACGATCCTTCAGGATAGGAATCTTGGTAATTTGACCAGTCTGGACATCTACTACAAATAACTGGGGAGAAAAAAACCCAGACATGTAAGTCATCATCAAACAGATAAGAAAAACAAGATGGTCAAATACCCTCCTTATTTTGAACTGACATTCTTTTTGAGTTGAAATCCACAAATGCTTCAAAGATGGCTGAAAAATGCATAAATTCCTTCTTAAAACAGGTTAAGTAACAATTACAGTGGGTTTTATTTCAATCATCCCATTTCATTTTCACAGTAATGGAAGGGAGAGGAGAGAAATCTGTCATGGGATGTTTCCCACTTGAAAAAAAAAGCCCTTGAATATAAAACTATCTCCCCTGTTCAGCAGAACAAAACAATATTGTTTTTCAATTTCTATGTACCACAGTGAGGAAAAAACCCACCTCAAAAGAGCCATTAAGCCCCATGAGGCTCAGCAAGATTCTCCCGCCTCCCAGACAAGACACTTAGCATAAAGTTTTCACTTTGGCAGACTGACACTTTATAAATCTGTGCAACTGGAATTTATTTTCTGGTGATAAACAGAGAATAGTAACTAAATACAGTACTGCCAGTGCAAACATCTGAAGGAAAGATATTTAGCTATATACCTCATCGCACAAAAAGACAAGAAATTAGAGCAATATGTCACTGACACCTTGTCAGAAAACTCTGTTATAAAGCCTTACAACTCTTCAAACAGACATTATGCCCAGAGTTATGTCAGTTCAGACATATACAACCACGAGGTTACAGTTTAAACCAGAACAAAGGTTTACATTGCCTGCCAAAGTGCACTTTCATTTGGGAGGCTCATGGGCTGGGTCATTTCACAGATGGTGCTCAGAGGGCAGCTGTACTGACAGTCAAATAGGTCTAACAGAGGAGACAAAGCCCTGTGAGGGAACATGAGTGAAGCAAGAAAATGGAGGATCTGAAGCTGACTTGGCACTAAGGAAAGTGATGTAGAATTCATTGCCCGGGATTATAAATTAATTCTACATTATCTTTAGTCTGTTCCTTCTATAACCAAGAATGTTGTCTCAAAACCTCTGGAAGTGAACCAAACATGATAACAGTAATAACAAAAACCCTCAATACAATTTAAAAAATACACGCCTCAAGGAAATTGTTCTGAAATCCTTTGCCAGACATTTCTAGAAGAACAGAAAAGAAATCTAGGGATTCTCAGAGAGAAGTTACACATACAAGCTGCTTTTGGTGAACTCTTATGGAGTGTAGATCCGTTCTTTAATAAAAGTGTAAGAAAAATAACATGAAAATAATTTAGCAGCATATCTATTACTTGATGTACTGAACTAGCAGAATATTAACGCCCTGTCAAAACCTGATAAAGTATGGTATGTTACACACATTCCACAGAGAAAGCTGAAATCCATTCATCGCTATTCGTGTGCTGTGTCTAGAATTATGCATCACCTTCAACCTGCAACTGATTGTAGGCAGCAGTCTTGCACAAACAGATGACTGCTCCCACAGAGATGGCATTTTCATGTTTACTTTTTTATTTTGCACACAAGTGTGGTATATGGCAACAGGTGAGGTGTAGCTGAGTAGGAGGGAGGCACTCTTCTCTATTCCCAACCCTTACAAAGCCTTCGTTGCCAGAGACAGCTGGTAAAAACACAATGCACACAGCAGTCCCTCTGCCCTAACCACCTGAAAATTAACATCTGCACTGAAGGATCAGGATCAGTAATTCCCTCTCTTCTCATCCTCTCTTGTCCTGCCCATGTGAGTGCATATCCCCCTTCACCCCTAGTATTTCTTTCCAGCAGAAATGCCCAATTCCCTCCCCTATTCTCCCTCAACTACTGAAAAAACCCAAAACCCTAAACAAAATTAACAGTTTAGTAGTTAGGATTAAAGCTTGCAGGTGTCTGCTGCAGGTCCTAATGTTTACACCAGGAGTACTAATTAGGAAGACACATCCACACCTAAAGATGTTCATGGACTCAGAAGAATTGTGCTTCAGCTGTAACAGATTCACAATTGGACAAGCAGGTCAACTGGTATGAGGACTGAAATTAAAACCCCTTTGCATTCTCTAGCCTGACACCCTCGTCATACACCTGCATTGGTTAATAAAGACTTACCCTAATGCAAAATACTTTTACCTAAACTCTAAACTAATTGGTCTAAAAAGATAAAGAACTTAAACTTCGCACATATAAGGGACTGGCTATGTCATTTTGGCTGTAAAGGTCTGAGCAGTAACTTCTCCACTTGCTTGGTAAGGAACTTGGCCACTGAGTAGTTTAAAAACAACCATCACCTCCCCAGGGTAAAATAAGCAACCACTGCCTGCACACACTGAGATTCTTGCATCATCTGGGGCATCACAGGAAGCAAAAGCCCAGACTTGAAAACTGCACCTCTGACTGCCCAGAAGACATCCCTGTAAATCCTGCACACAGAAGCCAAGATAACCAACAGCTGCTACACACTTTTAAAGCCAAAAAGGGAGGAAGAAAGAAGAGAAAGAAACAAGAGAAAGCACCCAGCTAAGAGTGCAGAAAATTTCAATACCATTTCAAGAGTTTTAAAGACACCAGAGTAAATAAAATACAAAATATTTTCTACTGTTGAAATAAGTACATCTGCAAACAACTTCAAAGCAGTGTAGACATTAAGAGTCTTGACAAAGTCCTGATAATCGAACCACACAGTAATCTTTTCTGTTATCTCAAACAGAAATAAAAACTTTTTTCCCAGCTACTCATATAAAAACTAAAACCCAGCCCACATTGTTTCTGCTGGAGATAAAAAAACCCCACCAGCCTCCAAACACTGAACTGCATGTATTTGTCTCTTGATTTTAAGCTTTGCACAAAATTCAGTTCTTCCTTCTGGTAAAACATATGGATGTCAGTCTTTAGTATGCCAAACAACATCCAGGATTTACCAAATCTGGATTGCTTCAGCCATCTGCCAGAAGTGCAAGGACCACACTTCATCTGTGAGAAACACAGCAGACTCAGCTACCATGCTCTCTGCCGGACAACAGTGTTCTAACAAGGAAACAGGCTGGATGACATGGAAGAGAGAAATACATCTTCCCTCTTTCATTAAAAAGCAGTTTAGATGTACAGCTTGCAGCAGTGCTATCACCCAAGGATCAAGGCAGACAAGCATGGTTAGGTACTACAGTTGACCTAGCCATGAAACTTCATGATCTTTGCACATTTGCAGAGATTGACAGCTGTACGCTTATTTTTCTTTTGGCTTGCAGAAGTGGTGAGAAGTCATTTTGGCAAATGGCTTTCCTGCAATTACTGTATGGCTGTCCTCTTGGCTGTCCAACCTGCTTATGATCAAGTTAATCAAGAAACTACCTCGCTTTACTAATGAGGGAGCTTCATTAATCATCTTGCCAAAAGTAAAGACTGTGGCAGGGAACAGAGTATCCAAGGATGAGAGTATGAACTGCAAAACCCATCATACTCTTATATGCAATACTGAGAGCAGCACAATTCGCCAAGTTTTCTTCATTTTTTTGACCTGCCTTTCAGGAGACAATAATTTAGGGGGAAGAAACACCCAGAAAGCTAACAATCCACTAGAGACAAATTCCCTTTCCACGTATCTTCAACTGAAAGCATTCACTTTAAACAGCAAGATTAAAATAGAGGTCTAAGAAATTCCATTTCAAGGCAGCACAGATTCTCATGTCTTCAGCTGCTGCCCCTGCACAAAAACCAGCAGATGAACAGGCAGCCCTACCCTATCTTTTAGTTGATTGTACAAATCAATCAAAACAAAAATAAAAGCTGCCATCCTGTTTTTATTACACAAGCGGGATGGATGGAGATCTAAAAGGCACAAATAACATGCACGAATGAGACTGCTCCTTCTTCATGCAAGAGGTCGCAACATGCTCTGTGCACCAGCTCTTCACACAGTGCTCTCAGAAATCACAGGCACATTCTTGTCATTCATAGTAACTTTTGAAAGAAACCCAACATAAATACACTGCCCTGCTAAAAATAGTCACTAAGAGAGAATCGATAAGGTTCAGATTTCACAACTGGTTTAAGCCTATCTTTGAGAACCCACGTGCCTCCTCCTCACCATCCACCCAAATCTTCGTCACCTTGCGACAGTAACTAGCGCTCAAGTAGCTGCAGGGTCAACTGGATCATATCTCTGCCTTGGTGAAACTAACCCTACAAGAAAACCTGTCTGCACACAAGGCAGCAAGCTGATCCAGCTGACTCCCTTGCCACACGCACATCAGTGCTAGCCAAAATGAGCAGGTGGGAACATGCACTTCTGCAACAGCATGACTCCAGACCAGCTAAGGCTGGTCACAAAAAGATCTCACCCGTAGCCAAATTGGAAAATTATTACTTGTTCTCCTTCAAATACATTTTTTGCTAACAAAATAACAAAAGAAGACAATGCTTATTGTGCTATTACATCAATACTATTGCTAGTTGCATCTGAGTAGCACTGATTGATTTTTTCAAGTTCTCAGCCTTGACTTTTGTTCAGATTGTAAATCTCTCTCTTTTCTGTTCATAAAACACTTGGCATCAGGTTCTTTGTTCTGCAGCGATACAGATTTACTAATATATGCCAAGCCCCAAAGAAACACGGACACTTTAAACAATCAAACTGGCATCGTATATCTACTTTCTGCTGAAGATCAAAATAAAGAAGCACAGAATGGTTTGGGTTGCAAGGAACCTTTAAAGGTTGTCCTGTCCAAGTGCCCAGCAGTGAGCAGGGACATCAGCTAGACCAGGTTGCTCAGAGCCCTGTCCAACCTGTCCTTGCATGTTTCCATGGACTGAGCACTCAGCAGCTGTGTGGGCAACCCATGCCAGTGTGTCACTACCCTGACAGTAAAGAGTAAGAGTCTTCCTTGTGTCTCAGTGTGACTGCCCTCTTTTAATGGGAAACCACTGCCTCTTTTCCAGTCACGACAAGCCCTGTTCAACCTGTCTGTCCCCATCTTTTTTTTATAAGCCCCTTTTATGTACTGCAAGGACACGATAAGGTCTTCTCACAGCCTTCTCTTCTCCAGGCTGAACAAGAAAAACTCTCTCGGCCTTTCCTTGTAGGAGAGGTGCTCCAGCCCTCCAACCATCTTGGTAGCCTCTCCTCTGGACTAGCTCCAACAGTTCCATGTCCTTCCCATGCTGGGACCCCAGAGCTGGATGCAGGGCTCCAGGTGGGTCTCACCAGAGCGGAGCAGAGGGGCAGAATCCCCTCCCTCCCCTGCTGCCCACGGGGCTCTGGATGCAGCCCAGGACACGTTTGGCTCTCTGGGCTGTGAGTGCCATGGCCGGGGCATGTCCAGCCTCTCACCCACCAGCACCCCCAAGTCCTGCTGGGCAGGGCTGCTCCATCTGTTCATGCCCAGCCTGTGCTGATACTAGGGGTTGCCCTGACCCAGGTGCAGCACCTTGCACATGGCTTTGAGCCTCATGATGTTCCCATGACCCACTCCTCGAGCTTGTCCGGGTCCCTCTGGATGGCATCCCATCCCTCAGGTGTGTCAAAGCACCATTCAGCCTGGTGTTGTCATCAAACTTGCTGAGGGGGCACTTGATCCCTCTGTCTATGCATTAATGAAGATATTAAAGACCACTGGTCCCAGTATGGATCCATGAAGGACTCCACTTGTCACTGATGTCCACTGAGACTCCGAGACATTGACCACTGCTCTCTCGATGTGATTATCGACCAATGCCTCACCAACCAACAGTCCATCTCTCAAATCCATCTCCCTCCAATTTAGAGAGAAGGATGTTGTGGGGGACCACGTCAAAGGCTTTACAAAAGTCCAGATAGATGACATCTGTAACCCTTTCCTTGTCCACTCCTGCAGTCACTGCATCACAGAAAGCCTCTGGTTTGTCAGGTAGGACTTGCCCTTGGTGAAGCTGCGCTGGTTGTCTCAATTCACCTCCCTGCCCTCCATGTGCCTCCAGAGTTTCTAGGAGGATGTGTTCCATGATTTTCCCAGGCACAGAGGGGAGGCTGACAGGTCATTAGTTCCTGAAGTCCTTCTTTCTACCATTTCTCAAGATAGACACAGTGCCTTCCCTTTTCCAGTCACCACTTCATCTGACTGCCATGACTTTTCAAGCATCACGGGAAATGGCAACTACATCAGCCACGATAACATGCAGTAATCTTAGCACAAAACTTACTCACAGGTTAGGCAGTAGAAGCAACTCAAGTGCATAATGGCCTTACACATCCCTCTTGAAAGGGTCCAAACTGAAACAATCCACAATATAAAGAAACCACCTGAGAAACGAGGAGAGGTAAAAGCAGCCAGCAAGTTGGTTAACTTTGAATTCACATTTCCAGAGACAAGACCATGAAATCAGGCACTCCACCTTTCTGTGAAACCCTAAAGCACTACCGGCTAACAGACACAGACTTTGATGTTACTGAATTTGTGCACTGCCAAAATCACATTTACCATTTTTCATCTGCGTTTTGCCCTCTGTGTTTAATTTTGGGGGGCTGGAAGACAGTTTAAACATGCTGACAGATGGCAAAGGATGGAGAAGTGACAGACGTTGTCTGCTAAAGGGCATCCCTACGACTCACACCATACCTGGCACAGAAACTACCAGACAGACACGAGTATCCCATGCAGTTGATAGAAAAGCAAATACTCTTGAGACAAGAAACAACCACCTGGCTATTTCAGTGGTCACAAGCCACTGAAAGAAACATGAATGGAGATATCAATTATAGGCATCAGAGGTTTTTTTGTGCTGAGTTTTGGTCATTGTTCACTGGACTTTGAGTAGAGCTACAAACTGGAGGAGCATGACTTCTCATTCCCTACCTGTGATCAGAAATGAGCTATCATCTCGATTCTTCATCACATATGCAAAGCCAGAGGACACATTAACTTGCAAAGCAAGGGGAAATAATTTTCCCCATAGACAGTTCATACTCACAGATGGAGGAGGAACTGCCCGCTGTACTCCCACCACAACCCCAGGACTACAAGTCTGGGCTGTAATTGTATGAGATGCACAGAACAGACATGGGATCTCTTGAAACAAGTTTAAAGTGTCTAATAGGAATTGAGAGCTGGTGATTTACAGCAGGGCAGCCAAGGCAACACAGCAATTTGGTGAAGAGAGAAAAGGTTTCAGCCAGCTTTCAGAAACCAACTCATGCATGCCTTGGAAAAGCTGCCTGAGATATCAGGAGAGAGCATTCAGAAAGGAAGTTTTTAAACACAAATACATCTATCAGGCCTGACTGGAAAAAGAAAAAAAACCACCAAACTAGATTCTAAGCAAATATATTCTCAAGCAACTGGAAACTAATTAGTTTCTTGTATTCAGGGAGTGATTTACACCTCTTACAGCTTTTCATCCATAACTTCATAATTAGCGAAAGGATTATATCCTGAACATGTACATATAACTAACAGAGCAAAAGAATCTGGAAAATCATTACTGAAACTTCTTTTTAAGACACTACTTTATTCTTCATAATTCCCTGAAATAGTAAGGAGGAAAAAAACCCCCAAAACACAGGAACCTTGTGTTCTGTGTTTTTGTCTGCCATAAGCCTGTGTCCTACCCAAGTCTCGTAAGTTTCTCTATGAAGCCTGAACAGAAGATACCTTCTTCTGAGACAGACAATTTCTTCTATATATCTTCACAGCATCAGTCTTTGGTAATTTAGATGCCTATCAGAACACACCCTAAACATAGGCACCCCTCGTAAGTTCCCTGCTCATTCATTTGAATTGGAAAAACATTAAGAAGCTCATTGCATGCGAGGTCTAGGAAATTCTTGCAAACAGGAATCCTGGCTCTGCAAAGCCCAGGTGAAAAGTCTGGGTGATTTCATCTGAAATTTTAGGTGCTTGAATGCTTATAATCGTTACCTCAATATCTCTCAATATACCAGAAAAAGCATGCACCTTTACGAAACACAAATATCTGAAATATTTCATTTATAGCAGCTCAACTGTGAGCACCATGATCCACTGGAGAAGAATAAAGTTATTTCACACCTTGGCATAGTTTTAAGGATAAAAAGTTACTTCACATAACTAAACAAATTATAATCTTCATCAAAAAAGAGTAATTGACAGAGAGTTCCATATTCTCTTCAGTGTTTTTATAGTAACTAGTACTGCCAAGTGACTAAACTCAAGCCTCCTCCTCTATGACAAGAGTTTATTTTTGTTTTGTCATTAAGAATAGTGAATCCTTCTGGCACTGCACAGTGAAGGGCAATTTATAAATTAAATGCTAAAAGCACTCAGAGCCACAGTCAAGCTCTGATTAAAATAACTGCTACAGTTTTTATTTTTCTCTTGCATTAACTTTAATTAAGTGCAACTCCAATGCAGAAAACCTCACTGAAGTCAACCAAGGTGTTTTCGATTTACTCCCAACTTGAAGGCCTCATCTCCAGCATATGAGAACCAGCAAAGGCATTTTTCTTTAATAGGTCACTCGCTCAGGAGATGAGAGAGAAAAAATCTCATAATTACAGTGTAGAGTTTAACGCTTTACTTATTCAAATGTGAACACAAAGCAAACAAGCTACGGCTATTACAGTATTCATAATTCATATATGATCTTTCACAATGCTGCAGGGACCTCTTTTGCAATCACTCTATTTCGCTCAATGACAGATGAGGTCCATCTCTAACATTAAGTCTGGCTGTGGAAGAACACACTTGGCTGCAGCATGTGCAGAGAGAACAACAATACTGCTGAATCCCTCTTCAGCTCCATGATTGTTTGGTCCCAAACAATTTTCTGCAAGGTTGCGTTAACAACCCACTTGCCCATTTATCTTCGCTGCAGATGCGCCGGAGCTACAAAAGTTACAGAACACAGCAAAATCGTTGCAGCTCCATAAAACACACAGTCATCTTGCTAGAGTAAGCAAGATTTTTGGGAGCTTGTGTTTCAGCAGGAGTTTATCTCCCGTAAGCAGCTCCACAACCAGTGCTGGCTGCTGACTGGCTGAGGAGATGAACATATGTGGAGAAAGTAGGCAGAGAGATTCTATTTTGGGCTTATTGCTGTTAAAAGATTACTTTGTTTATACAGTTAGGCCCTGCTTCTTAAGAGCTACTGCATGAAAGCCTCCCCCTGTGCAACTGTGAATAATAACAGAACATCTGAAATGGAAAAAAACCAGCCCACTGGCCCTTGCTGGTCAGACCACTGAGCGTGGCTTTGGCGCAGAAAGATCTTGAGGCAAAGAAGCAATCGCGGCAACTGATACACTCTGAGATTTTAACAGCTGCTTCATCTATGCATTCATTCCTTGTAACCCTTGATTCCCTTCTGTGGCACCAACTAACCTGCAAAGGACCAATTTGGGATTTTGCACTATTTCCATCACAACTCCATGCATGAAATTGCAACCTCAGCCAACAAACTTGGGCTACTAACTCTGGCGGAGAGAATATTACCTAAGAAATATGATCTCCATTTACTAATCCCACAGGATACCATTTAAACGTTCCCCTGAAATGTTTCAAAGCATCACTTCAAGAACCCGAGGAGTTTTTAAGTTTGCGTAGAAGCATGTAAAGATATATAAACTAGAGAAGCTATTTGAACACTGGAAACAGTTTGAGAGTGAAGAATTAGGAAGTCAACAAGCAAAGAATAACACTGAAGTTCTGAAATCCCTTTTTTTAAAGCTTAGAACATTTCTGGCTGCTCTGACAAATATCTGGAGTTTAACCACAGTTTCATAACAACTTTTAAAAGCCATCAGCACAGAACCAGATGTAAAACCAAACTGTAAGACTGAGCATAACAGAAAAAAGGAACCTTAGCAGGAAGTTCTGCCAAGCACTGACAGCCACCATTAGAGACGCTAGTACTTGTTCATTAGCTTCTCATCTTTAGGACAAAACGAAAGATCCAACCCCACTGTCACTCTTCATCCCGCAAACAGGTGTAAATCGCTCTCTACAGATCACACAGATGCTGTGTGAGGTGCCTCTTGGGGCTCACAGTGCCACATTTTCAAAAGAAAACAGATCGTCCTTAAGCATTGCTTTTATTCAGAGTTAATGGGCGCGATTTTGACTCCACTCCTGATTCCTAATGTTTTTTCTGGCCGTCCAGATAAGCATCATTTGAGTGGGGAGGTGGAATAATTAACAGAGGAAAGGGAAACAGCGAGAGGTGGCACTTACCGTGTTGCATTTTGTCCCGCACACCACTTGTCGGTGGTTCAGCCACTGGGAGGCAAACACTTTATTGAGTGTTCCGAGGTGAAATTCCCTCTCCTTCAGGAGGCTGGGGAGCTGCTGAGCTGCGTATCCATGCAACAAACGGTGGTAGCTGGACTCATTCTGCATCCGGACCTCTCTCCCTTTCACGTAGTACACCAGAGACCTTTTCACCGGCGGGAGCCTTTTTCTTTTGTGAACGGAGTGATCCCATCCATACTGTGGACAATAAAGTTGGAAACTGCATAAAGCAACTAAAACAAACTCTGAGACACCACCCTTCCAAATTCAACGATATTCCCTGAAACCTTCCAAAACCCGGAAGCCTTCCAAACCGCTGATGGAACACGGCGCACGGAAATTAACTAGAGAATGCTGATAGACCCTTTAGCAGCGTGAAATTAAACATAAGTATCTGCTGAAGGAGTAACACGGCGAGGATATAACGGCAGTCCACGGCGGTTCGGCACCGTTGGAACGCCAAATGCTCACGGGAAGAAGCGGAGCGCTTGGAACGGGAGAGGGGCAGCGCCGACAGCCCTCGCCCTCCGCTTAGCAGGCGTAGGGGTGACACCCAGGCGGCTCCCCGATACCGACCGCAGCGCTCGGCCTCCTCCGACCGGGCCAGAGCCACCCAGCCATCATCGCTACGCGGCGGCGCCGGGCGAACGGCCGAAGCCAACGGGGCACCGCGAGCCCCGCGGCGCGGGGGAGAAGGGGGGCACTGGCCCTGGCACCAGGGGCTCCTGCTCCGCGGTGACCCTGGGACCTGCGGGCTGCCCCTCCTCGGGTGACACCAGGACAAGGGCTGTCCCTCCCCGGGTGACACCGAGACCGGGGGCTCCTCACGCCTGGCTGACACCGGGACCGCGGCTGCCCCTCCCCAGGATCCCCGACTCCCCTCTTCCTTCCGCAACTCCCGGGCAGGGTCACNCCCGCGGCGGCAGCCGCCGCCGCTTTCCGCTTCCTGCTAACTGCTTTCCGGGCCATAGTAGAAGGCTGAGGAGGATGCTGACGAGGAGCGGCCCCACATGGAGCGGGACGGGGCGGTGCGGGGCATATGGAGCGGGACCGGGCCCGGGCTCTGTCCCTCAGGCCCCGCCGGCCGCGCCTCACGGCATTTTACAACACCACGGGGTTTAGGGTTTTTTTTTTTTTCTCCTTTTTACGACAGTCGCGTCGCAGCTTTGCGGCGGCAGCCCCGCCCCGCCCGGGTGCTCCGTTGCCTAGCAACCGAAGAGCAAGCTGGCCGCGCCCCCTCTGCCGTTGCCATGGCAGCGGAGCCAGCGTGGTGCGAGTGTGGCGCCCCCTAGCGGCGGGGCGAGCTCAGTGCAAGGCGGGGGTTTGGGAATCTCTCCCAGGACAGGGAGATTTTCCCAAACCCTTCGTGTCTGATCAGCCTGTCAGCACCCCAGGAAAGCCGAGACACTTGTGGCCGACCAGTCTGTCAGGGTCCCACAGTGGGGACAGAATCACAGAATCAGTTAGGTTGGAAAAGATGTCTAAGCTCACCCAGTCCAACCTATGGGTGAACACCACCCTGTCAAGCAGACCATGGCACCAAGTGCCACGTCCAGTCTTTCCCTAAAGGTCTCCAGGACGGTGACTCCACCACCTCCCTGAGCAGGTCATTCCCAATGTATAAGCACCCCCTCTGTGAAGAAATTCTTCCTAATGTCCAACTCTTCACTGAACAGTCTACTGGATCAGAAGGTGGTTCAACAGATTTGTTCAGGGTCACATGGAAACACAAAAACCCCTTTGAGAGTTTCCACACCTTTAGCTGGTCTCTTGGCACTCCAGGAAAAATCTAGGAATGCACATCAAAAGCATTAGGAGACCCTCTCCCAGGCCTCCACAGTCGAGTATTTTACCCACTGTTAATGCTCTTGAAGGACAGTTTACAGAATAATAATCTTTTATTAATATGATAGAAAACCATGACAGCTTAAGGCTCAAAGATTGCCGGTGATAGTATCTGGCTGCAAAAACATATTCAGAGCAATTGAGATAAACAATCATCACGCACAGAGTACAGTTCCTACAGATTCAGCCTGATCAGCCAGTTGATCACAGAAGCTACAGTGGAATCTTCCCTAACTTCTCCCCATTTTTAACTTAATTTTATACTATTTTTGCACTAGTTTGAGTAACTCTAGTCATACATCTTGTTCAGTGTGGGGTGGTTGTACCTCGGAGGTGGGTAACGTCAGTGTCACACCTGAGGTAACCTCTGGGGTGGAGGTGGGCATTCGTGATCGCACCAGAGATGCTGGTTCAGCAGCAAGGCATCTCCTTTTTTCCCACTGGTTTTCAGCTGCTATACAGTTTATCTGCACCACTGAGTTCCCCCACTCACCAGGATTTCAGCAGAGCCTGGTGTCTCCACTCCGCTCCACTCTCCCTTCAGTCCCCTTTGGCATGGATTGTGCCAGGGAATTTGGGCATGCTGACCACATCCCGTCCAGGGACTCGCAACCGCACTTCACCCTCTAATTTCTCTACTGTTATAACTCCTGTTAGAATGCGAATATAACTTCCCAGTCTTCTCTAATTTTACCCCCAGTCATTCTCCCACACATTCCACCCAGGAAATCACTTATGGCTGGGGAATTAAAGAGGTATGCTGTATTTGCATTTCATTGCACCCCTTTGAGACCCATGTGGAAGGATGAGTGCTTTTTCTGATGTCCACATGGCTCACACACTCTTCTTCTATGATTTCAGAGGCAAAGCTTTAGGTGATCCAAACCCAGCAATTGCTACTTGCCAGTGGTACTGCACGGAAAAGAAACAAGAAGACCATGTGACATGCAGACAGGCCTTAATAAAAAGCCAGCTTCTGACCACCTGATAGCTGATGGTGCCTCAAGTCACATGGAATCAGTACACATTTTCCTGATACATTGGTTTTGTGACCTTGATTCTGTGTTTTCATCCAACCAACCCCAAAGATAAGAGTGCTGCGAGAAGCCAGACTGAAAAAGAAACGATAGCAGAACCTCTCAGGCTTTCCAGTTTCCTCTGAGGATAAAAAGGTTAATTGCAGTTTGGCCGTTTTCAGTCATGATTTACCATGATTAACCCCCCTCTCCATATCCTCCCTCGCATGCACAGCTACAACGCTCATTTTTGACAAAACCCCTCAATTTCAGAACAAGGATGGCTCAAAAGGCTGAAAACCCAGCGGGAATGTCCCCCGAGCCCCTCGGGAGGGTGAGATAGTCGTGGCTGCTCAGGGAAGGGGCTGAAGGGTGTGGGGTAGAACGGCTTCTCTGTGTCCCACTTATCCGGCCCCTTGGGGAGCCCTGGCGTGATGCACAGCTGGAAGAGAGGTAGGAGGTGCTGGAGGAGCTCCTGGGCAGGGCAGGAGCTGAGGACAGAGCCGCGGGAAGCACAGGGACAGAAGCAGGGACTGGAGCAGGTAATGGGATAGTGACAGGAGCAGGGCAGGGACAGAGATGGCACAGGGAATAGGACAGGGGCAGGTAAAGGGATACGGACAGGGCCAGGAGCAGCAACAGGAGCAGGGACGGGACAGGACAGGAGCAGGGACGGAACAGGCACGGGCAGTGACAAGGGCAGAGATAGGGACAGGGGCTGGGACAGCGATGGAAGAGGGCCAGGGGCAGGGATGCAACAGGGACAGCGGCTGGGAAGGGGATGGAACAGGGGCAGGGATGGGAAAGGGACAGGGTCAGCGCCTGGCAAAGGCCGGCGACAGCGATCGGAAGCAGGACAGGAACAGGGACAGGGACACGGATGGGACACGGATGAGACACGAACACTCCCAGAGCCGCCCCACCCCGGCAAAGAGGCGTGTCTCCGCCTTCGCCCCGCCCCTTCTCGGTGCGATGACGTCACCGCCCGCCGCTCCCGATTGGCCCGGCGGGCGCTGGTGACGTCGCGGCGTGACGCCATCCCGCCGGCGGGGCCCGCAGATAAGATGGCGTCGCCCGGGTCCGGCGGCGCCGAGCGGGGCCCGTAGGGACGGCGGGCGGTGACCGCGGGACGGCCGGACAGCGGGGCCGGGGGCCGCAGGTACCGGGCTAGGCTGAGGGGAGGCAGGTAGTGGCCCGGGCAGCGGGGCTGCTGCGCTGCTGCGCCGCAGGTACGGGCGGGGACCGCGGGGGCCGCAGGTACGGGGCGGGGGCAGCCGGAGATGGACCGCGCCCCTTCCTCTTCTCTGGGGACCCGGACCCTCCGCTACCGCTCGGTACAGCCGCTGTGAGGTGCCGGCACTCGGCCCTGGGCGGGACTCGCGGAGCAGAGGGGGTGACGCTCCTGTCCCACAGGCTCCTGCTTTCCAGCAGTTTCCGGGACCGCCACAGTCAAGGGAATTTCTGTCGAGTAACCCCTGATGAGTTTGCCCGGTGGTTGTTGAAATCCGAGTAAGCTGTTGGTGTCTGTGATGTTCGGAAGTGCTTCCTCGCAGTAACTAAATCCGTGAAGAACCAAAACATCTGATTTTCTTTGGGGGTGTGGTGTGTGTCGAGTCTGCCTTCAGGTAACTTGTTAATTTCTGCCTCTTGTGCTGTGCAAATCGCAGTGGTCATCTTCCCTATGTCACTTATGACTTTAGAGTTCTGATAAATCACGTCGTATTCGCTCTTTGGCTGCGGCTCCTTGTAGGCTAAAGATCCAGTCATCTTTATTTCATGGGTTGTAGCCCTAAGCTTCTCTGTTTATGCTTATCACCTATTTCTGGATCTTTTCCAGTTAGCTTATTCTGCTTTTGACTACATCTTTCTCAGAGTTTGAGATGCAAACATTGCATGGATGTATACATTGGTGTAAGAATACTTCAATTTAGTGGTTTCTAACTTGCTGGTAATGCTTTGTGTTCACTTTAGCTCAGTGCTTACTAGAAGTAAGACATTCAGTGCATTTATTTATTTATTTATTAATGTTGAGTGTAATTCAAGGGCTGTCTTCCTGTGTTTTGGTAGCTCGGACTTTATCCTACTAAAGGGAAGGTTAGGTTCACTTTGTTGGTTTTTTTTTTTTAATTGGTAAAAGAAGTGACAATAGATGGAAATGAGTAGCCACCTTGTCAACTGTTTTTATTCTCCATGTCATTAAAATTCCAAACAAGTGAAATAAACCCAGTCATACAGAAATGTTACGACACTGGTGGTGTCTCATTGGAGTGGAGATAAGCAGGTGGACTCTGACACTTGGCTATGAAACTAGTGTAGCTGCCATTCCAGACCCGGTAAAATGTGTCTGTGTTGGATTTAAGCGCTTTGAGGTCGATATTCCTACCTGTCTCACTTTGGCAAGTTTGTGTTGCCAAACTAAGGGGCAGCTGCGTTGTGCTTGGTGATGTAACTTCAGCGTCTGTGCTGCTGATGGAAGGCTTGCTCCATCCCACAGCCCGTTACAGGACTAAGAGGCTTTTGTGGAAGCTTGGTGAGAAGAATCTTACTCCTACTCCAGCTGCGATCTAGAGTGTTGAGGGAAAAGAGGAAGTGCTGCAGTTAGCCAGACCTCTTCCTCACCTTCCCTTATCCGCCTTGGAGCATGAGACTTTCTGCCTCTGTGCAGGCACTCCTGCAACTGCTGGTTTCCTAGCATTTTTCAGGCAAGAGTGGGGAAAAACCTGTTTTGGCCTCCTTCCGTTTTCTCCACAGGGAAAAATCTGTGTAGCTGTGCAGCAGCCACGGGCAGCAGGGTGGGCTGAGGTGCTCCCCGTGGCAGCAGCACACAGAGTGTTTTGAGGCGTGTGCGGGGTGGTGTTGGGTTACAGCACCACGCAGAACTGCTGCTTAATGACTTCAGTTTCCTGTACACACAGAGCTGCAATTCAGAAGTACCAGTGGTTCTTAAGGTCACTGTTGCCACTGGGTGGCTTAAACCTTTTAGGCAAAAACGTTAATTCTAACAATAGGGAGACAAGAAAGTATGTAGTTTTTGAACAGCTTTTGCAAGTTGGTGGGTTTAGTCTCAGAAACAAAACTGAAAATGATGGTCCTTTCCTTGCCTCACCACCTGTACTTGGCCTGCACGTTTGATACCTCCTTTTGTTTTGTTTTGTTTTGTTTTTTTCCTATGCATGCCCTATAGAACAAAGGAGTCAGGGGAGAAGTTGCTGCCACTAAAGTGCCATTCAAGTGTGAGCTGAAACAAAGGGACATGAAACTTTAAAGGGAAAACCAAGAAACTCTCAGATCTAAGATATGTGAATCAGTAAGTGTTAGTTTCTCTTTAATGAAGAGAGCTTAATTTTTCAGAATATTCAAAGAGTATACTGGTCAGCTGGGAGATTTACTGTATAGTTTAGGTTGATGGATAGAAAAATCGTAATGGTGAAAAATCATCAAAAGCACGTGGAAGAGCTCCATCTCCATTATTCACATGATGTTTTGTTATCCTCGAGACAAAAACCTGTAACTGACAGAATGGAGTCAGGTTTCTGGACCAATCCAGCCTCATCTGTCACACTGTGACAGCCAGAGCTGTTTTGGCTGGTGCAGGTGGCAGAAGTGCTGTAATGACACAGAAGGTGTCACCTGACTCATCTTCCTTTTAAATTTGTGTAAGCTTATGGTTTCCTGTTGCTTTCACAAACTCCAGGGATTGATAATTTCATTGTCCAGTTTAGTTAATGGATAATTGTTGTCCGTGTCTAGTCTCTGTATCACGAGTTTTTAACAGCAGTCTGTTCCTGTATTTTACAGTTGATGCTGGGTTGAATATTTTATAAATTGGTCTGTGTGAAATTTAGTTTTCCTTATTACATGGAACTTCTGTCTGACCTTCTCTGGTATTTTGTTTCTAGCATAATCACTCCCAGTCTCTTCAATCATGAATTTCAGAGTTTCAGCTGTCATTTTACAAGGATCTCCACCTAAAGGCATGATTATCTGTTTAAAATTGATCAGTGCAATTCAGATCAATGTCAGCGTAAGGATGGTCTAGTGGAGCCATAATTGGAAAGCTCTGAAGCTGTTTGTGAAAACAGTTCTTTGAAGGAAAGGCAAAGAAGGGTTGTTCACAATTTATAAATAGTTTTCTTGTTTGGAAAAGTAGGTCTTGTAGGATGCATCAAAGGTTGGTTTCTCATCCCTGCATTGTGTGCTTATGCTGATAACTGGGAAGGCAAGGCTATTGATCTTGCAGCATATACCACTCTGCAGTCGACCCCTGGGATTGGTGCAGTTGATCGATAGAAGCCTGAGCTCACAGTGGTTGTGTGTTAACTACTTAGGTAGGTAATCCTCCCTGGTATGCAAGTGCATTGCTTAATGCTTTGACCCTCTGACTTGGTTTGAGTAAGCTCGTGTTCTGTGTCCCTAATGACCTTTTGCAGTCAGTGTAGTCTTGTGCTGAGGTCTCCATCAGAACCTGAGCACTGGGGGCTTTCCCTCTCTTAAGTCATTAGATTTATTCCAAATCCTTGCGTGCGAAGGCTTTTTTCTTAAGCGTTGAGAAATGCTGTTTTTCCTGTGGATGGGAAACTTTTAAAGGACAGATTGTATGCCCAGACTCGGTTTGGTTTGTGTTTTTTTAATTTTTGAAAGCTAAAAGGTCTTTCCAGAATCCCTTAAGCTTGCAATGTACTTGAAACACAGAATTATATCAAAAGGAGAACACAATGTCATTGCTCTAATTTAGACTTAAATCTTCCCTTCTAGAAGGAAAGCAGATTGGTTCAAAATGCCATGTTGCATTAGTAGTATTACGGTTTGTAACTGACTGAGCTTCTATTATCTTAGCTGTGTTTTGTGTCAGAAACTCCTATGTAAGAGTAACATTTTTAAATCAGAAAGTGGTGAGTCCTATCCAAGATGTAGTCAGTTCTTCATCTGGAGGATGATCTGCATATGAATACAATTAATGTATTTAACTGTTGGTTGTTGGTATAGTGGAAAGTAGTAGTAAAGAGTTGTCAGCTCTTCTCTGGTCTGTGTTGCTGGAGCTCAGCATTTTTGGAAACTATTTACTAGATTATGTGTAAGATTTTATTTTTAAACCCCTTCCATATGTGTATGTTTTTGCTTGCACCGTTTGACATCTGTAGGCTAGCAGCAGAGGAAGCCATGACTGAAATGACTGGTGACATTTATTCTCTGATTTTGGGAGGATGTGTTTCAAAGGGTGCCTGTTACCAGTTGGGCTGTGTCATGTTTTAGCCCTTGCTTAATTTAGACACCGGGAAGTGCATATGTGTTCAATTTGATACACCTCATCAATTCTGAGCACTAAAATAAAACTAGATTCCTAGTTTATTAACACTCTCCAACGTACTGGTTAAAACTTTGTGTTTCCTTTTGTGATACAGCAAAGCCACACTGAGTTCCACCCTAATGACTAATGCCATCATGTGGTGTCCTTGCATAGTAGTGTGTAATAATTTGACATAGAAATATAGGAGGCACATGTAGCAGGGATGCGAGTCTCGAAAAAAATCACCATTAATCATCAGGAATAAAACTATGTTGGGTGAATAAGGGTAGAAAAGCTTTGTGCTGCATAGCCTCTGAGAAAAGAATGTGTTCAAAATCTTTTAATTAAGTCTTATGTCACCACAAGCAGTTTGTTGCCAGTCTATTTGACTTCTTGGTAGGTAATACCTGAAGGATTATTGAGTTTCATTTTGCTTGCTGTATTTGTAACAATATACAAAAGAAGCGTTTCCAGAAAGTACCTTTATATTCTTTGTTAAGAAGAAGGGAAAAAAAGAAAGGGGCCTGTAGTTAGAGGCTTCATTCTTGCATGTGGGGGGGGAGCCTAATACGTGTTTTCTGCTTACTTACCTGGAAGACTTATGCATTCCTAGATCACTGAATTCCAGCGCTTAGTAATTTAATGGCTCTTTTGCCAAGAAAATGCAGGAAAACACGGTAAAAAGCTTGTTGCTTTTAACTAACACTGTTGAATATTTCTGAATTTGTATACAAAGGGAGAGCTATCAAATTCAAGTGTGAATGTAGGAGTAATACTGTTACGGTCTGTAATTTCATCTATATGAAGGTCTTAAACTGGAAAAGCCTTAATAAATGCAGCTTACAGAATCTGCAGTTGTATTATAAGATGAAAAATAAATGAAGGAAGACCAAGGTGGGGAAGTTGATTTTGGCCTGAATGGCTAGGTGGTCTGAGCTGCTTTTGGGGCTGAGGTGGACTCTGTAAACGCATTTCCTTGGCAAAATGACTGCAGTGGCTGTTTTTGTGACATGGTAGTGTCACCCTGTTCATACTGATCTCCCACATTGCATACACAGTTATTGTACAGTTCTGAAGGTCTGCCTGTCTCTGGGGATGTTCTGTATGTGTTACAATATTGGAGATGAACACTTAAAATGTAGCCGTGTTTAGTGCAGGGATCTGGCTCTGCTCTGGATAAATCGGTTCTACTGAGTAATAGAAAGGATTTCTCACCTTCCCTTCAAGCTGGGAGAGAAGCTGTGTATCCATTTTACGCCAGTCTTCATTCAAGGCAAATTTCTCCTGTAATTTGGTGTTCCTGCAGGAATCTAAATGTGATACTCATGTTCTGTCGTTAGGCAGCTCTGGATTAATTTCCTAAAGTAAGCTGGATTGAATCAGACATATGGACTATGAGAGGGGCAGGCTGGGACTGATTCTCAGGTGACAGGAGAAAATCTGATAGCTCAGAGGAGGAATGGTCAGCTCACAGTCTTGCTACCTTGTGTCTTAAAAAAAAGGAAATAGTCTTCCTGCCTTGTCGTGGTTGTTATGATGGTCCACTGGGAGAGATCTCTGTGCTGTCAGAAGTCTGGTGTTCTTGCCAGCCGTAAATGTTTGGAGAGGAGAAGCTGTGGGATGACCCTTGTGTGGTCGTGGGGCAACTTCGTCCATCAACCTACTCCGGTCTAGTTATAAAATAAAGTAAGGCTAGATTGCTGAAGCTGGGTCAGATCTGTCAAAATGTCCTGACGAAATTAAGCTAATGCATCTCTGAAGGTTTCTTTTTGCACATAAAATGAGCCATTTCTTTTTAGTTATTCATTGCTTTGAGTGTTCTGGGGCTTGCATTCATTACTGTATCTGCTGAAGAACTTCCTGATGTGCAGGGAAAAAGTTTATACCACTGAGTGAGACAGGGTATATGGTATATAAAAAAATTACAGACTTAAATTAATTTGAAGTAGTAACTTAGAAATAAAGTTTGGACTACACCAAATTTTATATTCAAATCCGAAGTGCATCCTTGGGGCTTTTATAATAAGATGGAAAAGACTGAATAGGAGTAATTTGGTAGGGAATAGATACTGTTCCAGACTTGAGAGACTGCAGTGAGATTCCTGGGGTAGTTGTTGGTTTGGGATCTGGGATACACAGGTTGTGTTCTAACTTTGCTGCTGGCTGAGCTGGATGACTGTAGGCAAACTGCTTCAGCTTTGTGCCTTATTCCTCATACCTGCAAAAGAGGGACAGTTTCATTGCTGGTTAAGTGCCTTGACAGGTATTGTGGAGTCTCTTGTAAGTCTAGGCAGTGCTGAGGGTATAAGGGAATTTCAGCAAAACTACTTTCCCCTCAGGGAAAAGAAAATGAATGAGAAGTGTGTGATTCCTGGCATTATAAATACCCTGTAGGTTTCTAGATTTCATCTGAAGGCAGTGTCTTTTTGTGTCTTTGGTTTCTTTTCTATTTTCCATTCCACTTGAGCACTGAAAGTTCAATATCCATATGCCCTTACTGTTGGGAGGCTTGTAATCGTGTGTGTCAAGTCTGTGGATTTTGCTCTGTGCATTTGTGATAGAATGTTCACTCTCTAAGTGCAGACTTTTACATTACTCCTTAAACTTACCTGCCCAAACGTTAACTGCAGATGTAGGATTGCAGTGCTGGGAGGGCAGACTGAGTTGTTGACTTACAAAGAGAGGAAGCACACCCCTTCAATTTGTTTTAAGGGAGGAAATTTAAATTTTAAAAACTCGTTTTAAATGGAAACATTAGGAATCAAGGTAGGCAGGTGAGGAGATTATTTTGTGATGCTTGGGGATCTTCCAGGTACCTTGTGTGAATGCGGCAGGGAAGGAGGAATGACACCTGTGGTATAGAAAGGCTTTCTGAAGCAGTATATGAAGGTGGGTGTAGCAGCTGGAGCATCCTTGAAAGGTACATCTCAAGGATTGAGTAGTTGCTCTGGTTTCCTTCTCAGAGGGTGGGGATTATGTGCATGTTTGTGTATCTTCCTTGCTAGTAACCTCAGCCGTAGCAGTTGCACACAGAGTAAACCTTGTTTAACAGGTGTGCAGTCACTCTCTCTCTGGTTTTTCCCTCTTGCTTGTGGCTTCCATTCCTGAACTTTTCAGTCTATTGCTGGATTACAGGCTGAACCATATTTCCATTTAAGCAGCCCCTAATAGAGGGGCATTTGTTATTTGAGAACTACAAAATGAAGAGATTGCAAGGAAGATGTTTCTGCTCAGGACTGAGTATGGTGCCGTAATGTAGCATGGGCCAATGAAGTTTTCTAATATCAAACACAGCAAGCAGCTCATTTACTTATCATATTGTTGTTTTGTAATAGATCCACTGTAGCTGAGGGCAATCTCAGTTTCACTATTTGGAGGTAAATTTCTACTTTTTTACACTAGACAAGCTTGCTCAAGGCAACTTACATTCCTGTGTTCCAAATTAATTCAGTTTCAGAAGAATACTCAGTGTTAGTACTGCCAGTTTGCCGAGCTGTTCAAGTATCTGCTGTTTTCATATACAGAGCATTTATTTTTTTGATAGTTGGTAATGATGCTTCTGTTAGTATGTGTTTATAAAGGGCAGAACATCATCTTTATACCAGTTCCAGCCTCTTCTAAAGTTAACAAGCCATTGCAAGAAATAAGTGAGAAGTTACTATTCACTTTAAATCAGTTTCCTGCTCTTAATGCTCTGTTATGCACCAGTTTCTTGTTAATTAAAACAAGTGAATTTTTTTCATCTAAAAACGTGACTTCTGGTAGTGAAATTTGATTTGGTGTTGTCTACCCCTAATATGTCCCATCTAGGTCATCTTTTTGATGCAGTCATTCAGTCGTGTTTGGACTGAGTGGGAAGACTTGAAAGCAGGATTGACTGGTACTATGCCTGGAGATGAAACAAGGTTTGTTCTTAGGCATTACTGCAATGGGACCATCTTTTCATTTGCTTGATATGTTTTTTTAATTTCAGTTTGACTCTTTTGTTCTGTTGAGTTGGTCAGGTAAGCAGCATGTCCCTGATGAGGCCTCAGCTCAGTGAACATATGACAGCAGCTGAAGTAAGTGTTCACCTTGAACAGTGATAAATGTTTGTTTTTCCTTTGGTCTTCTAGTTTCATCCTTCAGCGCAGCAAAACCTGGCATTTTTTCAGATGTGTACTTCTGTCTATCCTTATTTTCTTGTCTCAGTCTTGATAAGATGGGTTGGATGAAGACAAATGCCTGTTGGCTAAATAGCAGTGTCACATGAATTGAGGACAAAATCAGTTGGCATTGAAAGCTGAGACTGTCCCAGTGACATGTTGATGTGCTGGAGAAAATGCATAAACCCCAGAAAAAGTCAAATAAACTTGTGAAGAATGTCGCACCTGTGGCACCTAAGATGCAATTCAGGTTTCTCACATTAGCACTGTCAAGGCAAAGGCAAACCAAGCCTCATGAGGTATGTTTTGGAAATCAGTGAGGTTTAAGATGGTATGAGCTTGTTGTCACTCCAGAAAAGAGTGTTTTGGAGACCACACTTTTCCAGGTATCCTGTGATCAGCTCCTAGCTGCTTCAGGAGTATGAGGTATTTAGGACTTTTCCTTCCGTGTATCTCAAAGCGTGTACTTGGAGAAGGATTAATTTATGATGAGTTCGGGTGTTTCCTGGAAAATGGCAGCACTGAAAGATAAAACTGAAAAGAGGGAAGTTTGAGACTGAACATAAGGGAGAAATGGAAATGAAGTTGGTGAGGAACTGAACAGTTGTTGGTTGCCCTGTGAAGTTGTGGATAACTCTTCACTGGAGGTCTTCTGGGCCACGTTGAGTGGGGCTTTAAGCAACCTGGACAAAAAAAAGGATACCCTTGCCTGTGACAAGAGTGTGTGGACTAGATGATCTTTGAAGGTCCCTTCCAACCCAAAGCATTCCATGATTGAGCCAAGTGAGTTTGCAGGGAATTTATATTCTTAGAATGTGGCTCTTTTACTTGAGAGAAATGAGATGCATAAGTGGGAAACAGGGACATCAGATGACAGGAATAGTTCAGCAGTTTTAACCACATGATGGGAGAGATCCTGTCAGGGAGAAGGCTGTTGTTGTCCTGATGTGTATTGAAACTGCTTGGGCTGAGTGTGCAGTCAGGGTATGAAATAGTGACTCCCATGCTGAATATGGAGGTTTCGGCCTTCTTGCTTCAGGTCAGTCAGGGTTGTTTGGAGTTGGAATAGTTAATGTAACAGGTTATTTTTTTTTTTTATCAGTACAATGCTGAGTTTTGCTGGGAAAATGCTAAATGTGTGGTAAGAGTGGGTAGTGCATGTGACCCAATTATAAAAGGAAAAATTGATGAATCTATAGTGTTATAACACTGTTCTCATTATTCTTGTACAGTGCAAGAGGCGCATATTTTGGCTGAAATCCAATACATGTAACTGCAGGTGATGTTTGCCCTGCTGGCAGATTTTATTTTTCCATTTAAAAACTTTGGCCAACTTGATTTCTTGATAGATTTGGTTTTGTCTGCTTTGTTAAAGTAATTCCATAAGTGTTAGTATTTCACCAAATTTGTAACCGAAACCATAATTATCAACAAATGTTATAGTTCTGAGCTTTAACAGGGGAAAGATGACAACCTTATGGCTTTCTTTGGAATGAATTTTTTACATGGTCGTTAACTGTTGTAATGTATTGAAATGAATTAAGTTCTAGTTAATAAATAAATATTGAAAATGAACGAATACAAATTGCTTTCTGCACCAAAATAGTTTTAGGTTTTGTGTTGGTGTTGGGAGTGGGTCCTGGTATGGTCAACAGAGTTGAACTTTCTTCTAAAACCAGATCAGCTACCTGTTACCTCTCTTGGTTATGGAGCATAAGAATAGAAAGCTTGAAACTGCAGAGATTATGTTATTTTTGAATTAAAAAGGGTATGTTGTGATTAATGGTTTAAAGGCTGTTTTACTCTGTGCTGGCAGCATTTTGAGTGTCTGTCTAGCTCTCATTCATAACAGGGACAAGTCTGAAGTATTAATAATACTCAAGTACTTCAGAATCATAGTGTTACATACTGAAGTACCACTGCAACAAACAGAGCAGCATTTTAATTAGTTTATGATATTCTGGGTTGCAGACACACGTTCTAAATGTGCAGGATATTCCACTGCTTCTTCATGCATCATTACCAAAAGAACAGATTAAGTGGGCTATTTTATTGTTGAAACTAGCAATTAGCAGTCTCTCTCACACAAGAAGGGTTGTGTTGAAATATTAGCTTTCTTCTAAAGTGCTGTGATTAACAAGGAAAGTTAATACACATGCCTGGCTCTGGCTAGTGCTGAGATTGCTTAGAAAAAATTGATTCTTTTGTAGTAGTATGAAATCTTACGGTAATTAAGCTGAAGTAGCTAAATTTGTTGATAGTTACCAGATGCTTACCATCTGACGGTTTCAGACTTTCAAAACTGGTACATATTTGTTATCCAAACTTTAGATATAGGAAAATAGCAGTTAAAAACAGTTGCTCTGCTCATTGAATTTGGGGCTCATTTCATTACTGCATTGAGATTATTGCAGGCCTTGTTGCTGGTATGAGTCCTGGATCATCTTTTTCACTTTTTTTTCCTAGAGTGTAGGAATTGCATGGCACATTTATATTTTTTGCTATGATTTATCTCTCAAATTTATGTCTGTCTTCTTTTATGCCCCAAGGAGGGGAAGTTAGTCCTCTGTTTCTAGTTTACCATTCTTTATTTTGGTGGTATGGTAGTTTGTAGATTAGTGAAGCTGACCTTGAAGTAAAAAAAAAGGAGCAAACATATCTCTTTTTCTCTCAGCTGTTCTGTTTACATGATCTTTAAATAACTTGGGTAAAAATCACTAAACTGCACCCTAAGATCCACACCTGCTCTTGGAGCTGACAGAACCTGCACCCTGCCCAAGTTTCCAGTCTGGAAATCAGTCCAGCCTTAGATGTTTGTTGCAGGTGGTTTTCTGTTGTGACAGGATTGAGTTTTCTGTAAAGAGTCCTTTATAAAAAGGTCACCCATTTGCTGCCACAGTTAAATGTGGATTTAGAATAGTTGCATCTTCCATGCTGCTATTTGGCATGTCAGTATCTGGCCAAAGGAAAAGCTTGCACTGATCTGCTTTGACCACAGGTCTGCCTGTAAGTACTTTTCTGCTTCCTTGTGCTGTTGCCTGCAAAACTTGTATTTCTAGAGATTTGTGTGGTGTATGAACTTAAACTGCGTTGGAAACCTGTATGGCTGATAAGTCACTGAGTGACGAAAAAAATGGTATATTAGTGTACTTCATTTCCACAGCCATTGTATGGTTTGTCCCTGATTTCTGGGTGATGTGTATGTCAAATTACCTTACGTTTGAAGTACATAGTCAGGATCTTAAAAGAGGAATAGAACTGTCTGTTATCAGCTATGAACCTTAAATCCTTAACCAGCCAAACAGTATGTGCTTGTAACAAGTGCAGTGTCTTTAAGGAACAAAGTGGGACATGACATGAGGATAACTGGAACTGCAGGTGTCTGATGTTAGTGCTGTGAATCCATATGGAATGACAGAGAGATGCCATACCTCTCTGAGAGCGTGTGCGAGCCACCAGCAGAGAGGTCCTGAAGCAGGAGGCTAATTGGCCACTCTGTCACATTAAGCAATGGCACAGTTTGAAGAATCAATGTCTCATGTTTATCACTGTTAGGAAGATGCAATCGAACATCTGCATGAAAAACTCCATGATGGATGTTGTGACCATCACTAGTGTTGTCTTGTAATCCAGTAATGTGATCTGCACACAGTCGCACTCTTCAGGGTCTTTTCTCCCTGTCCTTCCTACTCACGTACTTGAAAAATGCTTTAGAAAGTGCCATTTTATTTGTTCCTATCCCTGAAGCATTGCACCAGTAATAACAAACTGCATTAGTTTGATGTTGTAGGCTGTTCTACACATTTAGGTCTCCCATCACAGCTACTTGGACTGTTGATCCATGAGATATGTATGCAGCAGGGATACCTCACACTTTCCTCCCTCAAGCCCCCTGTTGTCAGTGAAAGCCGTACTCTGAATGGTTAAATGTAGGATGACCACATGTATTTGTATCTCATAAGATGAAGATGTCGTTAGTTTTATTTCAGCTGATGTCCCTTGAAAATTGGACAGCAACTCCATAAGAGTGTTGGCTTCAAGGAGGGTTTGATTTGTTCTTGTCCATCTTAAAATTGGCCAAGAATCTTAGTTTACCTTATCTCCTGGATTGTGGTATTACTTAAGAGGAATTACTGTAGATAAAGTTACAACTTACTTTGCTGTTAGGACTAGTGAAAAAGATGTTTTTTTCTTTCTTTGTGGGTTTCTTGTTTGGGGGGTCTTCGGGTTTTTTGGCCTTGGTTTTTAGTTTGATTTTTTTATTGTTGTTTTGTTTGGTTTGAGTTTCTTTTGGGGGGCTGGGCAGGAGTGTTGTGGGCTTGTAGTTGCAGCACATCACATGTAGTTTTACAACTTTATCCAAAGAGCTGTTACCAGTGGCTCAATATCATTGTGTTTTATTGTGAGGGGAGTACCTCCATGTGCTCTTGTTTGCAGAACTCTTAGAGGTACAAAGCAGAAGCAGTTGCTGCTGTTTTGGGGTGGTGTCATCCAAATGGATATTTCAGTAAAAGCATGGAATCTATTTTGTACTGTAGTGAACTGATTGGCTTTTTGCTGAGAGAGGTTGTAACAGACCTGAGCTGTGTAGCAGTGCTTGAACATTTACACAGACGGGAAGCTTTGATATGAGAAACTTAACTTTTGTTTTGTCTTAGCAACAGGCACTGTCGACTTCTATTTTTGCTGTTTGAGGCTATATACAGAATCCTGATGTTGGTTATAGCCCTTCACTTGCACTGAAACAAGTAGCTGCAGTGAAAACTGAAAACACTGTCTAAATTTTGAACACCTGTGACCATTAGAAGTCAATCACTTGAATCAAAGTGATTTTTACTTTTTCTCTTTTCTTTACTGTAAAATCAGTAGTATTTAATGAATGTAATGTAGGCAGGAAAATTTTTTTTTACTTTTTCAGCCTTTTGTTTTTGTAGTTTTCAGACTGAATGGTGCATCCTTAGTAGTGTGTAGACTACACAATGTATATTAGCAGGTAAAATGGAAATTGCAGGATTAGGTCTCTTTCTCTGAAAATCATAGATGTGCTGATTTGATTAGGGTTGATAACTTGAAGCATTTTGGTTTCCTCTCCCCCATAAGTTATTAATTTTTCATTTATCTGGATTTTAGGTGGGAGTTACTTCAGAGAATTCACATGGTCTGGAATCTAGACATGTTTGCACCCAAAACTCAAGAATATAGCAGCTAGAGTCCAGTTCTTGCCAAATAGTTAAATTGGTTTAAGTTATCATGAATAAAGCAATTGCAGGTATTGTTAGTGGTAGGAGTAGGATACTTCCAACTTGTCTGTCAGAACTCTTTCAGAAGAAAAGGAATGAATATATAAATTTAAGGGAAGGGAGAAGAAACATTGAAATAATAGCAAAAAACCACCACAGCTTCCCAGAAGCTCTTCATGAGTCGCTCTTCGTAATAATTTTTTTGATTTCTTCTGTTGGTGAGACTCTCTGCCTTTGGCATTGCTTTCCTCCACCAGGTCATGCTTTTCTGTGTTCTCCTTGTCTGGCAGCTCAGCTAAATGTCATTCAGGTTTAAGTGATGACATGCCCAGTGAATTGCCTTGGTCATCTCTGTCTCTTCAAGCCATTCCAGCTTGTCACCTCTGTGTGCCAGTTGTTGCTGTCATCAGTTTTGCCTTGCCACTTCTGTTTCTGCATCTTTGTGTTGTTGTTTGTTGTCGTGGTTGTTTCCCTGTCCCCCCTCCCCTTCTGTCATGATTGCTCTGAGGTCCTCTGCCCTCACCCTGGGCTCTGCTATGCTGTGCTCCTCTGACTAGCTGGTTTTAAGAATGCTGACCTGCCGCCCCAGTGTTAATAAGTGAAAAATGATACAGATGGGAGGAGAAGAGTTCACATCAGGTTGCTTCAGTTCCTTATAAGCTTTAGGCACTTGCAGCTGTGATCTTCTCAATGGAGCGTTGGCCAGAACCAAGAAGGAGGGAGTGAGGCTAGGGAGGTCTGCATTTATAGAAGAGAGCTTGTAGGTGGCTTTAAGAACACCCTGTGGTAGTATGCAACCAGCTGGTTCCTCTAGAGCAGGAAAGATGTTGGAAAAGTTTTTGTGTCCTTTGTCAATTTACAATGTCCAGTAAAGCATCAGGCCAAAATCCGTGCCACTGTGTGCTGTTACCACTAATGCCCTTCAGCATCTTGTTCTGGAGTCTGGAGATCAAATGGAGCAGTGGTAGGGCTGCACTTGTCCATCATCTGATTTGGAATAAAGCTTTGGAAGCAGTCCAAATTTCAAATTAAATTCAAAAAGAATGGTAACAAAAATAAGCGAACCTTGACTGCAAGGTGTAATTAATGTTCAGATAATGCCCAGAATCATAGTAATAAAATGAGTAACCACCTAAAGGGATGCAAATAGTTTTCCCAGCCAGGAGGACACAGCAACAGCAACATGCTTGTAACAGTGGCCCCTGACCAGCCTGTCACATCTCATTAGTCACAAGACACTGTGTTAATTAAATCTTTTTTAGGAAAGGGGTGATGAAAGGTGGCTGGCAGCCTGTTCTTGTGTTGCTGTGTGTGGTGCTTAACAGTTTTGTTTGCTGACAAGTGCCTTCTGAAGTAATGGTATGTTAGTAAGTGTACACTCACAGTGCATCAGCAAGACCCTGTGTGATATGAACTCAAATGCTACCTGAATCTAAAGTGACTGGCTCTGGAAATGATCTGTTTCATGATTAGCTTGCTGTTGTTGTGCCTTAGGTAGTTCTGTAGTTAAATAAGGTATTACATATGGCAGAGGAATTATTTTTCTACTGCACCTTGAAGTTAATGCAGACACCAGGTCAGCATTAGGATTTTACTACAGGATTGGCAGCAAAAGCGAGATACCTATTGCTTATGTGGGGTATTTTGACACTGAGACTTTATGCAGCTCCAGAGTGATAGGCTACTGCAAAACTCCTTGGAAGCTGGATGTGCAGTTTTTGCTTGTTGGGATTTATACGTGTGGCCACTCATGTCCCTAGAGCAGTAACCTGTAGTTTCTGGTGCTGCCTTGAGCAAACCCCCATATCAAGTTAAGTTGACAAAGTGAGGAGGTTACTTTCTCTAATCAAAAGTTTTTTAAATCCTATGAAAAAGGACTACTTGCTTTTCAGTCTGAGGTAATAACTAGAAAAAAGAACTTGGAGAAATTAAAAGAAGTGTGTAGAGGCTTTGTCCCAAATTCAGTGCATAGTGGGCAGCGCTTGCGCGCAGTGCCACTCAGTCTCCAGTGACAAACAGAGGATTGGTAAAGATGTGAAGGCTGTATGATTTTGTGTCACCTGGCTTTTTCACTAAACACAAAGCCGGTTGATGTCTTAATTGCTACTCTCACAGAGGAACTACGAACACAGCAGCTTGTCTGGCAGTGAGACCTGGGTCTGAAAGTGCAGCTATTTCATGTGTTGGTGTCTGCAGTCTGGGCACTGGGACTGTTGAGGCTTGTTCAGCTCCAGTGGTTGACACACAGCTCTGCTGGGTGATCTGGTGGTTTTGCCCTTGACATCCTTCCTTGGATGGCAGGCTTGGCCCTATTTCACCTCCTTTTCTTTCCATCTTTGAAGCCTTAGTATTTTGTTTGCTTCTGAAAACCAGGTGCCAGAAGTCGTTTTCTGGCTTAGTGGAGTGGTTTCAGACGTAATAACACCGCTGAGAGAGGTTGGTGAGTTCTGGAAAGAACCTGACAAACACTGAGCAGGATGACACACGGTTTTTATGTGCAGCGTGCACCTGGACTTGCCCAGCATGACTCACTTCCCCATGGCCCAGCATCTGCCCACTGTGTTTCACCAAGCCTGGTTGCACCTGGGTGATCTTCATACAGCTTTGGCTGTAGCTTTGTGTTGGATTCCCTGTTAGCCAGGGCTGGTTCACCTGTTGATTTCAACATAATGTTGAAAGGGATCTTTGCACTGCTAAAGGGACTTTACTAGAGTACTTGAATCTGGCTCTTCTTGTCCCCAGTCCTGTCAGCAGCAGCAAGGAGGAAATAGCTAAGCTGTGTAATCCTCACCTTCCTTTAATATGTAACATTTGCAGTTGGAATCTGCAATGGAAATGGTGAGCCCAAGAGTCCTTGACTGGGGAATGATGAGTGTGAACGTTAGATCTGCCCCATGTTGTGCTCTGCTGCCTGTGGGGACGTACCAGAGGCCTCCATGGTTTTGAAGAACTGCTGTTGGGCATTTCAGTCTGTGAGCTGGAGAACTTCAGAGACAAAGGGCAACTCTGAGTCTTTGTCATGCATCATGTCAGAAGGGGCACATACGAATAAATTCAGTTACTCAAGGAATTATGCTATGGTGTCTTGAGATAGACCTTGTGATATACTTCTAATCTAGCAAAAAACTTATGTTATTGAGTATACCATAAGCATCCTGGAGCAGGGTTTTAGCTGACTGCTAATTCTATCTTGAACGACTCTTTTCACGAGGCAGGCCTACTACTCCGTGAAAAACTGGCCAGGCACTTTCATGTTTAACATCTTGGCCATGTAGGATTTGCATCCAAATTTTAAAAGTTGTTGCTAAATGTTGTGGGCAATGGATGGGGCCTGTTATCACTGGTTTCTTGTGTGTATCCGATATACCTTCCTCATGGTACCATTTATTGTGTACCTGTTTTGTGCATTGCCCAGTGTATCTAGATGAGTGCCGTGCTGGCTAACTGGCTGCCTACCCAGGATGGTAATATCCCTTTTTTTAGAGCAGCAGGGATTAAACTGAAGAGGATCAGTGGGGTATTTCCAGTAGGAAGAGCTATTCTTAAGGCCAAGGGAGGCTGGGTGTGCTTCATGGGGCTGGGACAGAGCGGCCTCTGGGTGCTGTGATCTGTAACTCTGTCTTCCTGATCACCCTGCTTGTGTCTTGGCTGTTTGCTGTTTTGGTTTTTTGATTGGGGCTTTTTTTTTTCTTCTTTATTTTGCTGTTTTGACTGGCAGACCCTGGGCTAAGATATTTGTCTGCTGAATTGGTTTCAAGGCTAAAAAATATGTTTGCTTATCTGTCTTGGGAACAGGCACATCAGGTGCCTGCTATGTGTCCCATAACCTAGAGATAAGACTCTGGAACTGCATAGACTTACTCTGTGCTACATATACAAAGTTGTTCAAGCTGTCTTAAAATGTTTTTCAGGTTCTAAATGGCTTCTAAGAAGTTGGGATCCGACTCTCATGGTAAGTGAAATTTGGCATCCTTGTCTTTTCAGCAGGACGAATCCTACTATTGCTGCTGACTAATGTCGTAGCCTAGACAGTCCATAGAGACTAATCTGTTTAGCCTCTGAGTAGTTTTTTGTTAGGAATGAAGTGCCTTGGCTTCCTTCTTGCATAGTTGCTTGCTGATGCTGTGTTTGCCTGTTCTCTGATTAAACTGAAAATCAGTCTCTGGCTGTTCCCTGTTCCTTCATGGCAGAATAATACATTCCCCTTCCCCAACAAATTCCCCTTCAAAATCAAGGCTGAACTGCTCTGGTGTTTAGTGAAGTGGACACTGGATCTGTGGCATCTTCCTATGGAAGTCACATGAGAAGTAGAATTGAAAGAGAACTTTTAATATAACATTGAATTGTGCTTCATTTTTGCTCAGCTGTGAATTTCTCTCCTAAATTGGACTAACCTGGTTCAGAAGGCAAGTGAAGAAGAGACTATATTTTTTTGTCTTCTGCATATGAGATGCATAAAGTCATGCAGGTGATTGGTATCATAAAAGTTGTTTGCATGTAATGTCCTTATTTTTTAGAAAATAGGGTATAATTTGAGCATAATTAATATTGCTGTGGAACATTAAAGTTCAGTTTGTTGTATGTAATGTGGCTTCCTCAAATCAGTAATCATGACTTTTCTGGCTTTGAAAACTAATGCTTTTAGAAATTCAGCCTTGATCTTTCTGGATAATTCTTCCAATAAAAGGGTCCTGGGGAATTCCATTTTTCCTGGCGCTTTTTATTCAGTCTTGCAAGTGTAAAGTTGAAGTACAAAATAAAAAATGTCCCGCTTAAATACAGGGTTAAGGATTAATAAAAATAGCCTATCAAAACTTCATTTTTAGATGGTCTCCTTCTTTGCTGTGGCCCAGTGACGCTGCCGCAAGACAACTAGTTTTTTCATTTGGTCATTGCCAGCTCTTCAGCAGTTGCTCCTGTGTCTGTAAATGGTCTCTATGAATACTCTGATCTGCTTGTCTTTCATGTCTGTTTTTATTTTTCTCCTCTTCTTGCCTAACCAGGCTAGCAAAGGCACTGCTCAGAGCGAGAATTCAACATGTCTTAAATATTTCCCAGAACAGTATGGTGTGGTGGAACATGCTCTTGGCTTCAAAATAACAAGGTCCAAACGAATGGTGCTGTGAGCTGCCTGGTCAACTTGTCTGCTCCTTTGTGTACCCTCTGTTCCTAATCACACTGTCACAGTACTGTTTCTGAGGAGTAGTGGAGCAACTTCCTTGTCTTAATTATGTCTTAAGAGATCAGCAGGGCAGTTGTTTCAGTCGTCTTCAGGGTTGTTATCTCACTGAGTTTTGGTTTACTGCAGAGCATCCATCCCCATGGCTGCCTTCAGCTCTGTGTCTCTGGCAGGCTGATGAAATCAGTCAATATACTTGATGTATCTCTTGGGATTATTGTTGAACTGCTTATTAGAGGTCAGAGGGCTGTCACTGAATCACAGAGTGGTTGAGGCTGGCAGGTACATCTACAGATTGTTGTGTCCAAACCCTTGGCAGGGTCACCTAGAGCAAGTTGCTCAGGACTGTGGTCAAATGAGATGAAGATAGGACCACAAGGTATGAGTGGAGGGAAAGGAATCCCTTTTCCTGCGTGGGTTATGCCAAGCGTGATGCTCCAATATTTCAGTTGTATTATTGCTGTCGCTATACAATTTCAAAGCTTTTAACTCTGATTTCTGACAATTAGACGTAAGTGTGGTTCCTGTGACCACAGCAACTAAGTTCCACATGGTTTCAAAACAGTTCCCCATTCATAACTGGTAACTGTTTTGGTTTGTTGGGTTTTTTTTCTGAAGTGTTTCCATTTCAGTGCCAAACTGAAGGATACTTCTATGAGTTATACTGAAGTGGAGAGAAATCTTACTCTTGTAGTAGTTTGTTGTGCCAGGAGTGTAATACAGAGTACAGTGCCAGAGACCAGGCTGACAAGTACACTTTTGCCAGGCCTTTTCTCAGAAATTACTCAGTATGCTTTTAACTGATACAAGGATGAAGTGGCTAACAGATTTATTAAAGAACATTTTGGTTAAAACTTAAATTGTTTCACTTGAACATGTGACTACTGCAACAATGTCTTTCATAATACCTTCTTTATGTAGGTTTTTCTTACTGTTCTAGAATGTGGCATTTAAAACAATTTGCACATTTTGCTTCTCAGTGTGTTCACTGTGATCTTCCTACAAAAAGAAAAAGGTTCTTGGCACTCTGGTTAAGATTTCATCTTCACCAAGCTAGTACTGTTCTGATTGGGCTGGAACTAACTGAATTCTATGTGCATAAGTGTTTTGCCTCAGACCTTTTGCCATCTAATGTTCTAAATTATTTGATGTGTTTTTAATATGTGCTTATGGGCTTTTTCTCATAATTATATTCAGGATGGGGTTATAGCAGAGGTTGTTATTGAAAAATCAGTATACTGGGGAGAAACTACAAAGTTTTTATTCCTTAGTCAAGCTTCTGGGGTTAAGCTGGCAGCTGTCAATATAGCTAGTCTAGGTGTGTTTAGTTTCTTTTATTTGCTGTTCAATACAAGATTGTTGGTATGTAAACACCAAAGTTTGTGCCTGTACGCTCTGTGGCTGGTATCGACTTCAGGTGTAGTTGTGCAAGGGGACATGCCCACTGCATACTGTCAATAGGTCTAATAAGACAAGTATTTGCATGCTGAGCAATTTGGGCTGGGAGACCCATGTGGAGAGGTAATCTTGCTGTGCTTGGATCATCTGGCTTAGAGCAGGACTTGTGCCATTGGGACAGCAGGCCGTGGTGGCAGCAGTTGGCAAATCTGGTTGTCTCTGACCTGGCCATGATTTACCACTCTGGGTGCAGAGGCTGCCAGAGTTGTTATTTCTGTATAAGCAAATGCTTTGTCATATCAGGCGCTCAAATTGTCAGCTCAAGTACAACTTGGATGATGTTGGAAAGAGTGGTAGTGTTGGCCAAGTGAGGTGCTGTCTGGATGTTGGGCTGTGCAGTGCTTGAATGTGCGATTCCCAGTAAGGATCACTGAAAATACTATTGTATTCTACCTGCAGCGTTTTTTTCATCCTGGAGGCGCAGGTGGGATATAGGTTGTTCATCCTGATGGTTTTAAAATGTCACCCAGTGTGTGCATAGTATGAGAGCTCAAGTAATGACAGCACGTAAGGCTTCAACTGCAAATTGACAGGATGTTCCTGTTTATGAAAGCTGCTCAGCCTCTGCAAGTCTGTGGCTGCCTTGTAGATGAATCAACAGTGAGGGAACACAAACAGTACTTAAACTGCCATCTGAGTATGAAAATGGGTCAGATAAAAACAGCAAGTCACAGTTCACTGAGCAAGGGCTTGGTCACTGAACACCATCTTAGATATTGCCACTAATGTCTTTCTGTATCTGTGTCACTCAGGGAGAAGCTAGTGAGTGAGGCCTAGAGGCACTCCTCAGATAGTTACACATGCCAGAAACCTTGCCTGTAATTCCAGACGCTTAGACCCGTGATCCAAGAGACCACTTTCAGTTAATGGAAAAGCTGTTTAGTTTGTATTTTGGGTTTTCTCATACTTCACAGCAGCTCAAGGAAAAGACACCAATAATCTGGCTGTTTGGAGGTGGTTGAGCTCTTAAGTGTTTATAGCTTGTGAATTTGCAGGAAAAGTGTCATCCTAGATACAAAGGGCAGATGTAGGGCCTGATAAAGTTAGATTGCCTTTTTTCAAAAATTAGAGTTGCTGTGTTAAATAGTCTTGCTATTTCACTATTTCGTTTAAAGTGGAATGGCTTTGCATCATTGCTTTGACTTCATGACCACTTCTGTCCAAATGTTACTTACTACTTGTGTGTCAAAACCTGGACTGTAGTTTGTCTTAGTTCTAAAGCTGGGTAATTTTAAAACCTGTTTTGAATATGACAAAAAAATGATGTGTCTTTTTATAGAGATAGAATACAGTATTCAGGAGAGCTTCAGCATCCAGTTGTGTAGGAATAGCGTTGCTACAAAGGAAACTAAGATACTGGTTGCATTGATGTCAAAATCTGGTGAATTGTGGTTGTGAGGGGTTTTGCCTTTTGGGTTGTTTTCTTTGTTTTGTTTTTTTTAAACAGCTATGGCCTAGAATTTAGGAATAAAACAGACTCTGAGCAAACTCCCTAAACTAAACTGAGACACTGAGGTCCAAACAGCTTCCAACTCCATTTGTGTTGTTATCTGGTGTAGATGCTGCAGTGGAGATAAGATTGCTCCCAAATACAGAAATGTGAGCCTGAACTGAAAGCATGGAATTTGTGAGTTGTGGGAGTTTTTTTCTTAATACAATTTCTGCTTCTGATTTCAGGGCCTTTCAGTTACCTTGATGATGTCCCATTTAAGATAGGAGACAAGTTCAAAACCCCAGCAAAGGTTGGATTACCCATTGGTTTCTGTCTGTCTGATTCTTCTCAGCTTGTCAGAGAAGCCCAGGTAAGTGATATTTTGCCTTCCTGCTCTCTCCCCCCTCACCCGTGGCCCCAAGCTGTGGTGCTGCACATTCCAAGTTGTCACAGTTTGCACACAAGACAGTCTTGTATTTCTAGAAGATCTGTTAGGCTATATAGAAAAGTAAAATATGATAGGTCATGCAAAAAGCTTCTAATTTTTATTGCCTTAAAAAGCCGTTAGGCTGTTATTTTTAAGCATTTGTTTTAGTCTATCTGCTTCAAAGAAGCACAGTGTTTTTCTGTAGTAGTTAGTTTTAAAAGTTACCTTGACAAAATTTGAACATAATTTTTAAGAGGAAGGATGCTAAGAACTGATACACCCAGGCAATGGCATAATTTTCAGTTCGTGTTTTCTGTGTAGTTCTTCTGTGTTCTTCTGTGTAGTTCTGAGTGAGAATTCTTTCCAAGCTGTGGGGCAAACAGGTTACAGCTTGGTGTATAGATGGCTTCCCTGTCTTGAGGAGCATGTTTCTGGTAAAATAAACTGTTAGTAGCATGAAATCAGTTGCTTTAGCCTAACTGTTGGAAATGTAATCTCCAAATGCAGGTTGTGATACAGGAAGTCTAATTGAATTGTTTTCTCATTTGGATCCATGATTTTCCTTGACCAGTCCCAACTGATGATTGTTTTTGTCTGTGACAGATTGCTGTAGGTGGTTCTGCTTTTTTCTTTTTGTTTCTGTTTTCTCTCTGCCCTGCATATTACCCTATTATCCTCCATCATGGCTTTTCCCTGGTAACCTTTAAACAATTACTTGATTGTCTTAGTACCCATATTTCCACTCATTTAAGCTGCTGTGGGAGGGCCAAAGCTGATGTCCTGTTGCTGGCTTGATTGTGCCGTGTCTCCGTTTTACTGCCAAGCTGGGGTTCAGCCAGTGCAGTGTGCCTGTTCAGACTGCAGCACCCTACACAGCGTGGACTGTGCATCTCACAGTGCAGTTTGACTGCTTTTACAGCTGTAGTGAGCACTGTTAAAAAAAAAGAAGTGCGGGAAACATAGCTTCCCACCCATTTTTTTAGTATTGAAAATATGTGGATATTCAAAGATAGATTTAAGCTCCTCAGAATTTTGCCCTTAACTGCTAAGCCACTCTGTGGTCAGTACACTGGTAGTGAGTAGATGCCTCCCTGTGCTGATCTGGCCTTAAAGGACCTGATGTTGAATGGGAAAAGCTTTTGAGATCCTGTCACGTCAGTAACTACAGCAAAATCTGCTGCTGCCTGTAGGTGTTGTTGTTGGTGTAGCCACTGTATCCCTTTTGGCTGGTGAGGCACTGCAGTGGGGTGGGAATGAAAATAGTGCCTAAACCAATGGGTGTAACACTCTAATATCAAGTCCCTCAGGAATCTTTTAGAGGAAACTGAGTAATACTGTATTGGCCTTTGGATGCAAAAATACTCTGCTGAATGACTTGTAGAAGTTGTGGTCTGGGGGCAGTTCAGTGGTGCCAGATCAGCGTGTGATTGTTCATCTAATAACTCATTAGACTTCCCCTTGCTACCCTCCTTGTCCTGGGGGAAGAAGGTGGGAGGGCTGTGAAACTGATCTTGGGATGATGAGTAGTTTTAAAGCAAAGCTGAATGTAGGAAGGAGGCAAAATACAGTATTCTAATCCAGGTTGCAGCCAGATTTTGCTGTTAGTGGCAAAATTAAGTACTTTTGGTGTCTGCCAGCTTTGTCAATCTGCAGGTTGTGAAAAAATGTTGCTGTTCCGGGTAATTTGTGTAGCTCTTAGTCTCTCTGTGTTAAGTTATGTTGCTGTTAGAAGTAGCAGCTATGATCTTTATAACTTATCTTTTTTTTTTTTTTTACTTCCCTTTCTCTCCTTTCCCCTCCACCCCCATCCAGTATGACTTCTCACTGGAAAAGAAAACAATCGAGTGGGCTGAAGACATCAAAAAAATTCAGGCTGCCCAGAGAGAAGCTGAACGCAAGGCAGAAGAAGCTCTAGCAAACTCAAAAGCAGCTCCAGAGGACAGCACCAAGATGGGGTTCTCAGAGGGACCTTGCCCTGAAGCCATGCCTCCTCCTATTAACCCCATCCTCGCTAGCCTGCAGCACAATAATATTCTGACTCCTACCCCAGCCAACACCAGCTCTGTGAAGCAAAAGGTCCTCAGTCCACCTCGTCCAAAGGCAGATTTCAACCCAGCTGATTTTGAATGTGAAGAAGACCCGTTTGACAAACTGGAATTAAAAACTATCGATGATAAGGAGGAATTAAAAAATATCCTTGAAATTCATGTTGGTACTACTGGGCCAATTGTTGCCCAGCTGTTAGATAATACTTTGCCTAAAGGGGGTTCTGAGTCTGTGTTGCAAGATGAGGAGGTTCTGGCATCCATAGAAAGAGCCACGTTGGACTTCAAACCCCTTCACAAACCCAATGGCTTTATCACTTTACCACAGTTGGGAAACTGTGAAAAGATGTCCTTGTCTTCCAAAGTGTCCCTTTCCCCCATCACTTCAGTGAGCAATATCAAGTCCTTGTCATTCCCTAAGCTTGACTCCGATGAGGGTGATCAGAAATCAGCAAAGCTCACGAGCACTTTCCACAGCACTACCTGTCTCCGCAACGGCACTTTGCTCAGCTCTTTGCAGACCTGTGCTCAGAGCAAAGCCAGTGAACTGAATGGACACCATATGCTTGGTCTTTCCGCTCTAAATGAGGACAGTGGCAGGGAGACATTATCCTCTTCGTCCAGGCTGTCTTCCCTGGCTGTTTCGACTGTTTGTACAGAAGAAGAATCATCTCAAAGCACATCGACTACGGTAAACGAGGAATGGAGTGGAACTGGGGTTGCTGGGGGGAGGTGGAGGTGCAGAGGCAACTCCTGCCTCTAAACTGCCCTGTTGCCTTGGTTATAGTTTCATTTACTAGGAGTGAATTGTAGATCCTGTTAATTTGCGTGGCAAATTGATCAATCCAGCAGGTCTCTGTGCTGGTAGTTCTGAGCCTCAGATTATTACCCTGAATTTTTCCCCGAGTTTGACATTTTTAGACCAATTCCAGTGATTGTTCTTTCAGCTTTTCAGCTCTCATTTGTTGTTGATAGTTGCACACCTTTAAGCTAAGCATATAAGGCATCTTCTGTGCACAGTCCTGCATTTTGTCCTACCCAGATGAGATATATCAGATTCTGAAGTGCTCTTAGGCTTTGAATCAAATCTCTTCTAGTTTTCTTCCTTGGTTTGCTTGTTTGTTTACTGGAAATAATGGGAAATGCAGGCTTCTCAAGGAATAGAAGTAATAATAGGTTAAAACACACAGATGTGCTGTGTCATTCAGGGAAGAACAAAGGGCTTGTGGCTGACCTGCAGTGAAGCAAGCCTATTTTTTTTTTTGTTTCAATTTTCTTCCTGAGATCCTTTAAAAATCTAATCTTTAAAAGGCAAAAAAATTACAGTGATTTGAAATCTCATATTCACCCTCTTCTTTGTGAAGGAGGGTGCAGTTATTGCTTGGTGCAGGCCAAAACCAGCCTTGAAGATCATCTTGTGTTTTTTACATTACAGTTGGTCACCATACAGCTCTGAGACAGGAGATTGACTCTTCATTTCCTCAATCTTGTTGCAAGTTCTAAAATTACTTTGGGGACAGTAACTTCACATCAGCTGTTGTTTTTGTCTCTTTGTGAAGAAGAACAGAGATTAGAGTAAGGTCGTGGGTTTTTTTTACGAAGAACCTCAGATCTGGACACCCGTACTCATGAAGCCTAGTGCAAGCTGTGCAGTCAAATCCTCTAGCTTGTTCTAAAATGATCTGGGCTTTTTTCTGTATGATACAAGCAGTGTTTTAGTGATTCTGTGGTTTTAATGGCATGCTGTAGGTTTTTGTGTGACACCATGTGCTCTGAAACAACTGATGCTGCTACTCCCCTTTTGTTCTCCCACCTCTTTTCAAGATGAGGTAAATGCACTCATAATTGTGAAGTACAATATTCTGGGAAATAGTGTATCTGACAGAGTACAAGAGAACAGCTGTTTGTTGATGACTGGAACAAATTCAATACTGTTAACTTTGGCAGGAGCAGCAGTGTGCTGAGCACCTGCTCACTGCTGGACGTCACAGGTGTGAGAGGGAGATGTATGACCTCAGTTAGGGAACACATAGCATCTCTGGGGATGAAAGATCACTTACAGCTAGAGAGATTGGCACTAAGGTGCCTAAATTTACACTCAAACTATTCAAATCTCTCTGCTGAATTAAAAATTTTTAGAGACTGAGAGGGAAAGTGTATTCTTGACAATACTGTAAGGGAAGATGCAAAGTGGAAACAAAAAAGTAGACTTACTAGGAGAAGTAATAAAATTAATTCATTCATTTGATGCTATGTATGCTTTGGAAGTAGTGAACCAAGAAATAATTATGCTGACAGAATTTAGTTCTTTGTGTTTAATTTTCAGATTTCAGATTATACTTGTTTTCAGTTTCCACAGTATAGTCCCACTGGAAAGTGATGGCTGAGATGCAAGAAATCTAGGCAAATGCAACAAAATAATTTAAGTAAATGTAACAAAAATCCTCAGAGCATGAAAAGAGAAAGAAATCACAGCCATCTGTGTGGCTCAGAGCAGAAGACTCATGTCCCAGCATATTCCACAGTGATTTGATTTTTTGCCTCACCAGATTAGAAATTGTAACTTTGAATTTGCAGTTACCATGGAAGTTCTGGCTTTACCAGTGAATTGGATCTAGGAATCTTTGGATGGAAATAAAGCTGTGGTTTCTCTGAGGCTGCATAGGTTCTGTGGTGGACACCTCTCTCACTTTTATTTTTTCTTGAGGCTCAGTAGTTTGATTTTTGCAGCTTTAGCAGAGGGAGAAATGACTAATGAAGACAGCAGGTTGAAATGAAACTCAAGTAGATTGAGTAGGAGGAGTTGGTTTTCCCAGACTGTTGAATCTCTGGTGTCAGAAACAGCTTTGGTTTTCCTGGCTGCAGCATCAATAACAAAGCATCATCCTTCAGTATGATAACCAGCTACCTGATTTCAGGGCTACTCAGGCCCCTGTTTCAATGTATCCTATATTCCAGTGCTTTTTGCTCTCGGAAAAGTGTCTGGAGAGAGGATATGTGTGAACACACCATGAGAAGAGGTTCTTGGGTACACTAGTGCATCAGAACAAATACGATGTCTCAGGGCTTGTTTTCTAGAAGAGAAATTCTTACCCCGGAGATGGTCAGGGATGCCGAACAAAACCTCCTTGGTGGTGATTTGGGATCTTATGGCAAATAAATGGAATTTGTCAAAGTTCTAATAGATCTTTTCAGAATTGGTTTTCTATAGAGGATTTTTTGTTGTTCAGTTTGGGCAAAAGAAGGCCTTTCTGAAGGATGTGGACAAGCTTTCAAGCAATCTGTGCTGGCATAATAAGTATTAAGAACTGCTAAAAACTGTGGTTCTTGGTCCACTTGGATGTCTTGCAGTCTGTTCTAATTCTGCTTAAAATGCAGGAGTTCTAAATGTATTGAAATGTGCAGCTTTGGTGGGGCCAAGGCCTGACTTTGCTGTTAACTTGGGCAAGGTTGCACATAGTGATGGGGTGGTTCTGCAGAAGCAGAGCAAGTGCACAGCAGGGGACGTGAGCCAGCTTTGCTGGTGTGCTGGCAGTGGGACTAGTGCTGGGTAGAAAACTCATGTGCTCTTTCAAGCCAGTGTGGCACATTGTTCCTGTGTGGTGTATGGAATTCAGTGCTTTGGGAATAGAAAAGAAGTGTATTTTTCTCTTACCCCTTCACATAGTCAAAAAGTCCAGAGAAGTATTAGGCAACGACTTCAAAATTATCACTGTTATTCAGGCAGTGTAGACTTGGTCAGGAGCTGAACTGGCGCTGTGTGAACATGCAGCTGTGACAGAATAAACAATCTTATAATTATTGTGGGGGTACACACATCCTTCTTGGAGTATAATCTATTTGGAGACTGCTGAGAGGAGTCATGATCCTTATGATGATGATGATTCTATAGCTGCAGGCAACAAATATGTAGTGTCAGCATCTCGTATGTGGAAGCCTGATCAGACCTTGAAGTCTCCCATCCTGTGGTAGAATCTGCTATAAAACCCTCCTCTCCCATGTGTGGCAAATTCTGCTCACTGGTGCATGATGTTTATAAGTGTTTTATTTGTATGTTGTCCAGCAGGTACACCCAGACTACCAGGAAACGGAAATCCCTGTGGTAAGTTTCCAAATACCCCTGCGTGCTCGCTTGCATTGGATCATGTTTATGGTAGTCTTGATAAGTGGTGTTCCTTTGAGTACAGAAAACTGTAGGTGATGAGTAAACCTGAGGTGAAGGAAGCAATCTCTGTGCTTCTTCAGAGGTGTGGGGTTTGACCGTCTCCCAGCCTTCACTGTTGCAGGGCTTGGGTGTTCAAAGGCTTGGGTCACACCAGTGGGAGAGGGTTCATTGTGGAGAATCTGGGTTCTTGCTTGTTGCTTTGAGGGTTAAAAGAGTATGGTGGGAATCAGGCTACTTGGTTTCATCCTCACAGTGTGTAACTTCCCAAGGGCACTGTAGAAAGCCTTTTGCATTCATTACATGGGGTATCCTGGTTCTGGCACTAGGCAGAAACAGGATGTGGGGATGCAGGAGAGGACCATCACCTCAGCCTCTGGGTTTTCCCCCTTAGGTAACACACCAAAACTTTGCAGTGTCTAAAGTGCCCAATAACAGCAGCTGCACGAAGCGGCCGGGCGGTCTCGCGGCCGAGCTGCAGCAGGGCCTCTCCCCCAGCGAGAGGCACTGTGTGGAGACCGTGGTCAACATGGGCTACTCGCCTGAGAACGTCCTGAAAGCCATGAAAAAGAAGGGACAGAACATAGACCAGGTAAGAGCTCGTGCAGTGGAAAGAAATGCTTGATTGCATGCTGGTTCTGCTGGGAAGCCGTCTTGGGTTTGCGGAATGGGGCACGGGGAGATACTGTTACTCTAATAGGGGGTTGCAACCTAAAGCTTGTGCTTATTTCTGGTGAGAGACTGCTGGAGTGATCCACACCTGCGGGTGCTGGTTTGGAGCCATGCTGACTTTAGGATGGGCCCTTTGCTGTCATTGAAACTGGGAGAGATTCTGAGTCTTCCCAAGATACACAAACACATCCAAAGGAAGCTTAGCACGGCTCTGTGCCATGCTTAGAGCCATGTGACAGAAATCCAGCCAACTTCCCTTGTTCTGAACACGAGGGTTTACAATGCTGACATCCCTCCTTGTAGAGAGATTGGCCCCTGCAGGCCTAAGACAGCTCTGAAAGGCTCCTGCAAGGCCCCACTGACCGACTTGTGTGCACCCTGGTGCTGCTGCTTCCTGCTCGAGCACTGCCTCCAATGCCTGCTCAAACCAGGTCACTGGGCACAAAGCACTGCTGGGCAAAGCGTGGCTCTGGCTCTTGGACCTGCTTCAAACACTTCAAAGTGGGGGAACATGGCCTGGCCTCCCATGCGGGCCCTCAGCGGGCTGTGTGCTGCACAGAGCATGTCCCAGGGACTCCTGCTTGTGGGACTGATCTGCTGGCCCTCTCCCTACACATGGAGAGTGGCTGAAGGTGTGCACAGGAGTGAGCTGTGGTATCAAATGGAAGAAAAGGTCCCTTAGGAGGGCGGTTTTAAGTCCTGCTCTACTTGCAGGCTCTGTTCTTTGGCATACCTAACATTGCCTACCTGACCCTTCCCCTTAAAGCTGAGGATGGATAAGAAATTTGGCAGCAGTTTCTGCATGCGTGAGCTGGGATTTGCAGTTCACTTGCCAGTATGCTGGGTTGATCTTCAAAGGCTGACTGCTCTCAGATTGCATCAGCTCTTGTGGCTGTCTGAGAGGAAGCTAAAAGCAGACGTGTCCTGACTGCTGGACCTACAGTTTCGTTTTTAAAACTTGTAGTATAAAAAACACAATGAAATGTCTGTTCCCCCATCAGAAGGCTAAAGATACACTGCTGAGGCTGCTTTGACTAGAATGAAGGGGATGGTCAGAGAGCACAGCAGGACAGAAGGGTTTGTCTGCTTTTCTGCACAAGCTCTTGTGTAAGGAGTGTCTCAACTCTGCTAGGATGGACTGTCTCTCTGTCCCTGGTGAAGCCCTGGGTAGAATCATGCTCAGCCCCTCTGCATGTACCAAGGTGACACTCAGCTGCCTGCTGCGAATGCCTCTCTGCAAACACAGTTTGTTTTCTTCATTCCCCACAGGTTTTGGATTACCTGTTTGCACATGGACAACTTTGTGAGAAAGGCTTTGATCCACTTCTTGTTGAAGCAGCTTTGGAAATGCACCAGTGTTCAGAGGAGAAGGTGAGGGTGCAGTGTGTGCAGGGATAGAAAAATGTGCCATGACAGGGAATTCCAGTTCCTCTGGCTGATGTAATTCTGGCTTTCATGGTAATGCTGCCTTGTTTCCAAAACTGACTGCCAAAGGACATGTGTTGATAAAGCTAAAAATTGTTAAAGTATTAGGATTCATCTGTGTTGTTCTGTTAGTCTCATCTGCGTCCATTTTTATGGGGACCTGAAAGACCCTGCTTATTGTGGTTGTAATGTTTTGAATGCCCAGAGTTCTCTTGTGGGCGAGGTGCTTGGTACAGATACAGTTAACTGCAGCAGCAGCAGCAAATTGTCTTTCAAACCTTGCCAGCCTGCCCTGGCCATGAATCTTCTCCCTTGTACGAGTGCATCTGCCTGACTGCTCAGCAAATTGAGTTAGAGCTTGCTCTGGAAGAAGCTAGAAAATGCATGTTTTGGGGTCTGGTTCCTTGTCTGGCTGCTTTACCAGCACCAAAAGCAGAGCAGGAGCAGGTAACCAACCAGGGCAGAGGACAGGAGGATCTTTTAAAGTCTGCTAGCCTGTTGTGTGACTAGTTATTACATGAAGTCTTTAGAGGCAACCCAACCCCCTCAAACATAGATATGCCTGTCTGCCTTTCTTGGACAAGTGATAATCTTGTAAACAGAGCGATAGCAGTGTGAGGATGGAAAATAACTGAGTTTGAGAAACACATTTGCTACTGGCTCAGCCTCAAAATTGGAAATGGCTAATCTCCTGATTGCCCATTTTAACCTGCTTGCTTCTTTGGGATTTTTCTTTCCCCTGGAGTGGAGCAGAGGCACTGTAAATGGCAGAGGGTTCATAAAAGTGATCAGCTGACTCACTTCCTGCCATTTTGTTTTTTCAAAGCTCAGGGAGGATTCAGTTTATATTGGAAGTATCATATGTACACAGTGCAGTTCATGCTAATCCCCCAAGTTTGCTCTAGATCTGAGAAGCCAGTGGATAGCAAGGACTACTGTGCTGTTCCCAAAGTCCAAGTAACTTTAAAAACAATTAGGTGCAGCAGGAGCTGCTGGATGGGGCAGCTGGGTGCCATAATCAGCATTTTTGGGATCCCACATTGGGCCAGGCTGATAACTATCGTTCTGGGAGAGAGACATTTCCAACAGACTGAGCTTGGGTGCCCTGGTTGAAGAGGGTTTTGGAAATGAAGGATGGCAAACAGAGGGGAATGAAGGTCCCTGTGGGCTGCTGTGCCCAGAGCTCTGGTGTGAGCAGACTTTCTCCCAACAGAGCTGGAATGGGCTGTGCCTGGGGAGGAGGAATCCACAACCATGGCATGCCCAGTTGCTGAAGACAGGCTCTGTGCTAAACCTCCACCAGGCACTGATCCATCCACTTTCTCTTACAAATAACAGGCTGTCTGTCTTTCAGATCACAGAACTCCTCCAACTAATGAGTCAATTTAAAGAAATGGGCTTTGAACTAAAAGACATTAAGGAGGTCTTATTATTACACAACAATGACCAACACAACGCTTTGGAAGATCTAATGGCCCGTGCAGGAGCCAGCTGAAGACACATTCCTGGACTCTTGGCGTGCAACGGAGCAGGACCAGCCCCGCCACCTTCACATCCAGTGTGACTTGGCTCTCAGCAGGAAGGAGTCCAGCTTTTTGCATACAAGGGAGAGTGACTGAGCAAGCCTGCCCACGTGCATCACTCCAGCATTTCTCTTTCCACTGAGGGCCAAATTTCATTCTTAAATTAAATTTTTAAAGTGTCCTTTCCTAAGTTTCCTTTTTCCAGCTTGGCCACGGAAAGTTGAGACTGCCCAGCCTCTACTGGAATTGTACATAGGTAGAGATGGAGTGGTTCCCCCCTCATTGTTGCACTGGCGTTGGACAGAAGAATATTAAGTTGGTTCTGAAACTAGGATGCTTTGGTTCTTTGAAGCTGCTTTCATGGTGTCTTGTCTGCTTGTACTGAATTACTTGACTGTGTCACAGTCCAGATTACCTGGTTAAATTTGACCTTTAGTGCAATGGAGTTTTATTTTTTGGTTGAAAGTTAGTCTGTAACTTAGTAAAACACTGGTTCAGAAACTGTCACTATGCATAAAGAGAGAACCTTGTTTTGTCCTCTTGGTTTTTGTTTTTTTACCCATGCATCCAACACTTCTGCCAGACATGAGTGTCCAATGCTGAGTGGTGTTTAAGTTCCCTTGAAGCAGGTAAGCTGTGAACTCGACCTGGACCTGCAACTTGTGTTGGGTCTCGAACCTGAAGGCAGAGAGCTGGGGCTCAGTATTCTTAATCCCCTGGGCTTGTAGGATATTTAAGACAATGCCCTGCTAGAAAGTCAGTTATCTTTTTGTTCTAAATAATACACAGTGTGATGCAGGAGGTTTCTTTCAAGCACTTTCTTTAAAACAAATATACTCACTGCATTAGTTCCGTTTTTCACACTGCTATAGAATTACATAATAATAACATCTAGTACTATCAATCAGGTTTGGGGTTGTTTTTGATAGTTCAAAGTATTACATTGTACATTGATCAAGTTCTAAATACATGAAATATCAGCAGTCTTGAGGAGTCTCTAATTTGCTAAATATTTTGATTCTGCAGAAGAACAACTAATAAAACCCTCAAATACAACTCCCAGTGTCATGGTTCCCGTCTCTCATGCTCTTTGGCTTCAGCAGATGAGGAATGTGCTGGATCCTGCCTGCCCAGGTGCTGCCTGCTCCTGTGGGCACATGTGAACACAGTTGGGCAGAACAGCCAGAGGTCTCTGGGCTGCAGCTGCAGCGGTGGACAGGGCTGTGCTTCTTTGTGGCTTATTTTTGTTTTGTGGCAAAACCCCGGCCTAGGGATCCAAACTCACATTAGAGCCTGGAGCTGGAGCATTGGACTTCTGGAGGGCAAAACGTCTCAGCTCGTTGCATCTGTGTAGGTTTTTCAGTAAGAGGTTTCATCTCATCAGGACTCTGAAGGAAATGGCATTTGTCTCCGTTATGTTGTTAACTTTCTATGACCAAAACATCTAATTTGGGCCCAGTGTGCACTCCTGGAATTCTCCATTGGGTGTCCAACTGTATTAATTACATACCTTTACTTAAAATGATGCAGGGGAGGGATCTGCTGGCAAGTATCTAGGAGATATGGAGAGGGATGAGGAGGAGGAGCAGGGCAGGTTGCCTTGCACATACCCCATAGTGTTGAACTTCACAGTTTCTAGTGGTGGAGCTGAAATAAAGCTTGTCTAAGAAGGACAGTCAGCAGCTGGTGGGACAGCAGCTGCTGCCTCTGTGAGTGTAGGTAATGCCCAGCTTTTCTTCCTTCCCAGGTAAAAAATGTGACAGTCAAGTGAGGAAATGGGGTTCCTGATTAATTGGAAAACCTTGAAAACAAAATTCAAACTGCTTTACCATCACTGCTGAGAGTATTCAGTTGTGTTGCTTGTTCTGGTTTTCTCACAATTGCTACCCCAATGAGTCCCTGTCTGATACCAGACAGTCCTGAAGGGGCAAGAAGTCTTTGCCAGCAAAGAAACAACTACTTAGACCAAACCTCTGAATAAAATGATCTCTGATTGTATTAGTATGTGTTGTTTTTTCACAGTTCCCCTAAAAGGTCTGGCTCTTAACCGTTTAGAGAAACCATTCTGCTTTTGGAACCCTTGTGGAGGTGAGAGCAGGGAGGTGAAGATGGGAAGTGGCACCTGTGAAGATGCAAGGTCTTATTTCAGAGTGCTGTGCCCACCTGGGTCTACCCTGGTGCTGCTGCTCTTGCTTTGGCAGTGACAATTCTGGAGTTAAATCCATGGGTGGCTGAAGGCTGAAGTGTATTCCTGGGGTGGCATCTCAGAGAAGAAAACTCCACAGAGTGAGGGGACGAAGGGAGTGGCTTAGAGAAGAGACTGCTGAATGAATGTGTAACAAGAGAGCCGATGTGACCAGAGTTCAATGTTCAGGGTGCTGTGCAGCACTTGTTAATCTAGTACTCTTCTGTCCAGGCGCAGTTCCTTGTGGGTGTGGAAGTCCTGGTGGCTGGAGCAAGGCTGGGCTCTGCCCTGCTGCTGGCTGGTGAGAGGATTGGCTGCAGCCCTGGTCACACTTGAGACCTTGCAGCTTTTCCTTAGGCTGTCAAGTCACATTGATTTATGTCCCTGCTGTACCTTTGTCGGACGTTCTGTCTGAGGTCTGTGTGCCTGGGGAGGAAGGCTGGTGAGAAGTGCAGAGGCAGAGACCAAACCGGTGGTTGTGCTTTCAGCCAGAGCATCTCTGAGCTGCCTCCTGCTGGTTCTGGGCAGCAGCAGCCGGGAAATGGCTCTGGTGCTGCAGAGCCACCCCTCACCCCCCTGGCAGCCGAGGGCTCCCGATCCTGCAGTCGGGCAGTGGGAGCTGCAGCTGCTCCCGTGCCCCAGGGCTTTTTTTGCCCGGCCTCGTGGCTCCTGTGCCGGATCTGATGGATCACAGAGCCCGCGTCAACAGCTTTCTGTGGCTGCTCTCCAGGCCAGGAAGGGTCGTTCCAGCTGTGGCTCAGGGCTTCTGAAGCACTCCACACCAACAATGCCCTGTGAAAAGGGGAACCCATACAGATTTCCAGCCCCACTTAATCTTTTGCAGTCAATTAAATGGGCATTTTGATCATGTTTACCTCAAATGATTTTTACCAGAGTTCTGTAGCAATTTTAATTTTATTTTAAATCGTGTCAACTATTGAAATAAAGTGTCAAGCCTCTGCTAATGAGCATTAATTGTCATTGTTGCATCTGAATACAAAAGTGAATCCATTTTAGTTCTGTGTTTATTTGATTGTACAGGGCCAAGCTCTCTAAATCTCTTAGATTGCTTTAGTGACACTTTAACACATATTCCTCAGGTTGAAGTGAAAACCTTTTGTAGCAGTTGTCAATGAAATATCAAACAGTAGGAAGGAGATGACACTTAAAAGGTTCATTTAGCACATTTTCACACAAGAATTAAAGCAGCAACTAGGTAATAACCCTCAAAGGGGAGAGAAGAACATTACAATTTCTGACAGCAGCATGATAGTTTCTGTTGCATATGAGGAGCCCATTGTTGGTATCTTCGGGGTGTGCAGCACTTCAAGCATGTCCATGTTACTGCCAAGGATGGGCTGATTTTCACAGCCTGGTGCTTTATTTTTTTTACTTTAGTCAGATCTCACCTTTGGTAGAGAAAATAAAATTTGGAGAACAGACATAATAAAATACGTTTAAGAAAGCATAGTCATTTGGATTGGCTGGATAACCCATCTGAAAAAAAGATTGTATCAGATCTCGGAAAACTGCGTGTTGTTTTGATTATTTGTTGTTTCTCAGTGTCCCTGGCCGTTTCTCGTGGGAGCAAACAGTTCCTGCTCTGGGAATTGGTGCTGGGGCTCAGATCTGCCAGAGTGACTTGCTTTTTTCACGACAGATCGGATGGGATTCACAGGTGGCTCAAATCTGGCAGCTGACTTAACTCACATCTCTGCTCACGGAAATTTTTGGTCACTCATCTGTCTTGTCACAACTGCCCCTGCAGACACTGAGGTTAGGACATGGCTCTGTGGATTGTGCAGATGATTCTTGTGTGTTGCTTAGGAATGTTCAGCTTCTGTAAGACACTCGAACTGCCTGTGAACATACTTCACTGAGCTGCTTTTTAAAAACCTGAAAGAGCAATCAACCAATACTCATCTCCCAAATGTCAGTACGTGGAGGGAAAATTTTCCTCCCTCTCACTGTTTATGATGGGGCATAACATTTTCCTGTGACCTGTGCACACAGCCTACAGTCTGACCTTTTCCTAGGCTCCAAAAAGACTGGCCAGACTCCTCAGCTGCTCCCTGACAGCAGTGTTTGCTGCATGCTTGCTGAGAACGTGCTGGGGACACCAAGTGCCCACATCCAATTTACGCTATCAGGACTACCCACCTGCATCGTGTTCCCCTCACCTTACTCATGGGAAAGCTATCCCTGGCCCCAGAAAGTGGAGGGAGTTGCTGGTTTTAACACTTGTTCTTCCCTTTGTGGTTTTAGCAGAGTGCTGATGTCCTACTGCTTTACAGCTCTCGGGCGGCTGTCGAATACCACGGCTCTGTGCCTTGCAGAAATATCAAGTCTTGCTCCTGGATGCCTCATCTCTCTGGGTGAGTGAGGGAGGCTTCTGTAAGACCCAGGTTCAGGTGTGACATGCTGCTGGCCTGTGACCAGGACACAGGAACTGTTTTGAGAGCCATAACCTCAGACCCCAGAGGAACTCTGCTCTCTGCTCCACAGAGAAATCCAGTCTCAGTTCAAGATGGAGACTAACCAGTGCTAAAAACAACCCAACAGTCAGGGCAGTGATGTGGGATTTGCTTCTGTTCCCCAGGCCTATGCTAGGTGACATTCCTGGGAGTGTTTGCACCAAATATGCGTCCCAGAGTGTCACTGCAATTACTGTCCTGCCGCTCAGCCCAACCCGGGCTCCTCAGGGAGGCTGTGCAGGCAGGCAGCAAAACCCACCGCTGGTCAGACAGCAGTGTTCCATTACCCTTGGCATTTCTGGCGACTGAGCAGGCTTTGAATGAGCTACCACAGGCATTACTGAGGAGACACGGAGATGGATGAATGTGCTGCGACAGCCCTAATTTTGGAGTGGGAGCGCTCACACAGCGCGTTGTCAGCGAGCATGTCTCAAGGTCGCTTGTGCCTTCAGCAAGTGGACTGGCTTTGTGGTTCAGATGCAATGCATGCAGCACCAGGGCTTCTGCAGGGCTCCAGCTGATGGCTCCGTAGCTCTTGATTCAAATACCAGTTTCACACAACAGTGCTGTCAGCAGCTTCTGGAAGCCCAGTGCCTCCAAGCAGACCCCCCTTCATGTGAGAAATCCGTGCAGGCGTCAGACGTGGTGTGCAGCAGGTACAGCTGCTGGTGTCTTCCTCTGGGCAGCAGCATGAAACCCATGAGTTTATTAACACCCCAGATGAATCTTTGGTACAAAGTCCCTGCTAAACCACTCCTTACCCGTAACTTAAAGCCAGCTCTTTCAGGAGCTCTGGAGGGTTCATCCCAAGAACTAATTCAACAATAGGCTTCCTTCTTCTGAAACTGACAGCACTTCATGCCCTGCCTTGAGTCCCAAATACTTAGGGTCCAATCACATTAGTATAACAAGACCTGGCTCCTCTCTCTTTCCTGGCTTCTGTTTCCAAACACTTTTCTGGGTAGCTTTTGGGCATTTCTGTTCAGACCTATATCTGGCTTGAAAGTTGTTTTCCTTACTTGGCAACACAGAATTGCCTTTAACATGTGAGAAGCTGCTATGATACGTGAACATGACTTGCCTGCTGCTTGGTGAGATATTTAAAGGCTGCTGAATTGTTACTGTTCAGAATGTGGCGTACTGGTATTAATGAAATACAAAGCTTATGGTGCCAATTAGTCATCTCTCATTTACTCAGAGTTCTCTCCATCCTTATATAAAACACACACTAACCACAAACATCAAACCAAAAGCTATCCCCTACCACCCACACTCTGCAGCACCAAGTGTCGCAAAGTGCTGGCTGGTGTTTCCTGTAGCTGCTCCAGTGCATGTGGAAGCAAAGAAGGTCTAAACTGGTGGAGGTGTTTGCAGTGATGTGTCAGTGCCAGGGGAGGCTAAACAGAGCTGAAGCTGGGCTCGCATCGTTTGGACGCACTTTGACTTCAGCACCAAGATTTCATCCAGCATGGTCATGAAATTCTGAAAATCCTGGTGAGGAAGGCACAAGGAAAGCTTAGGGAACAGTATCAGCAGGTTGGAGAATATCAGCCTATTTTTTACACCGCAGCAGAACGTAAAAGCATTCTGCAGTCTAGTAGATTAAATCAGCATTTCCTTATTAAAGTCACACGCTCACAGACAAAGGTCAGTGTCTCTAAATACCAAGGTTCATTGACTCTGGTAGTTTTGTCTGTTGGTGAAATTACAGTTCATATAGTGGCTTAAAAATAAAAATGTACAAAGCAGCTGCTGTCACTCTTCTACACTGGTTAGCTTTTCAAAGGTTTGGTACTCTGACTGGTCACCCAGTTTCACCATGTACTGAACTCTGTTCCTGACACCTCTCATGTTGGATTTATCAATTATGAAAATAAATGGTGAGTTAGGCCACTATGGATCAGACATAACAGCCCAATCTTGAGAGATGTAAGGGATTTATTTCCCGTCAGGTCATGGGGCCATGGCTGCAGGTCTGCCATGAGCAATACCAGTACTGTATCCAGCCTCAGCTCAGGAAACTCTACCTTCCATAGCCACATGGAAAAAGAACAGTATCGAACTGTGATTAAAACTGAAATGGAGTTTTAATCCATTTTTAAGTAGGGCTTGTATTAATAAGGGAGCACTTGGATGTGCTCTGCTCTCCAGCTGAGAGCCGTTTGGTGCCTTTGTTCACAGGTCTGTGCCTGAGAAGCTGGGGGGTGTCAGCATCCCTAGGGCTGGGGAATTCAGCTGCTGTGCATGAAAATCAATCATGCAAAAGCTTATTTGGCAGTACTCCAGCTGTATCTCCTGCAATGTATCTCTGTCCTGCGGGGAAATCAGGACAGTGATGAAGACCAGCCCAGCTGCTGTGGCATATTTTTCTTAAGCACTTTAAATATTGCTTTGTTCAGTCTGTGGCTGGTCTTGGCAGGAGTTTCTCCTGCGGCCAAAGTTTCATGGCTGGAGAAGTTGAAACCATCTGAAAATGGAAGGAGAGAAGCTGATACATGAAGCCCAAGCATATTTCATTACCCAAAAAAGGTCATGCTGTGAAAAAAAACTACAGGATATGTTATTCACACATTGCTGGGAGGTCTGGCAAGCTTGTCAGAATTCTGCTAGCCAGAAAATAACTGCTTGCTACAAGAGGCAAATAAATGGCATGGGGGGGGGGAAGAGCTGGTGTCTAGTGACCAACAGACTTATGAAGAACAATCTCAAAAGATTGAAAAAAATTAAGAGGATGAAAGATGACTTCGTTTCACTGCATTATCTGCCACAAAACTAATACAGTTTATGTCTCCTGTGCTGCTTTGTGAGCTGCATGTTATCTGTAAAGCAGCACATGCAGCTTGAAATCACAGTGAGTAAGGCACATGCTGGCCCCACTCCAAAGTCCCTGAGGGAAGAGTCCCTGTACTTCAGATCTGAACTGTGATAGGGATTGAATTGGTTTGATAATGCAATGCAGCAACGGAGCTTGGCTTTACTGAGAAGGTGAGGGAACTGGGAAGGCAGGAGTTCTCACTGGAAAATGTTCATAGTCTGGATTTTCATGCAGCTGTGACATGCATCTGTTGGGATGCAGGAGAAACAGAGAACTGGGATTGTCTGGCTAGCAGTGGGGCCATGCAGGTGACAGTTTTTAGGTGTAAGGTACACCATTGTGATCTGAGGCAAAGACTAGCCAAGAAACACTTGAGTAACCAAAGCCAGGAGCGTGTGAGGCACAAGGCACAGCGGTCAGAGCACTGGCGTGAGCGAGGCCAGGGCTGTTGGCACACCTGCAGTGCAGTAGGCAAAGAGGCTCCCAGAGGGAAGAGCCAAATGCCACCAGTGTCCTGCCCTAGGGGTGTGCTCTGTTCCGTGGTATTGACTTACTTGTCCCAGCCTGCAAGAACTAAAACATCACAGGGACAGATGGCCTGTCTGGTACAGCCTCCGCGTGATGTGAGATAAGGGAAGGCTTTCTTATCAGAGACAAGGGCTTCAGTGCTGGCCTGTCTGTCTCCTGCTCCCCAAGGACCTGTCAGAGTGGGGACTGGCAGACACAACAGGCACCGGAAATGAGAGGCCTCTCCCAGGACTCAGACAGGCCTTGGAGAACAAGGGGTTGAACTGACAAGGAACATCACATCACCAATTCAAGTTACTAATCTCTAAGATTAATTTATGCAGGTTCAACAGGCACCACAACCATCATCTGAAACACTTACCATTGCTGACATCTGATTTATCAAGCACTCCTCCTTGAAGCACAGGCATGCCATTTCATCCAGCTGCTGACGATGGGCACGAATTACAGTCTGTCTGATTAACAAAAAACACACACTGGTTACACAGCCTGTAGTGTAATCACTGCTTGTGATCACAGCTGGCCTCAATAAAACCTCCAAGAAAGAGGAATACCCCAGAGGACGCCTTGCTGTCCTGTGTCCCTGGCACTCAGGAAGGGCACACCAGTGCTCCCTGAAGTGCAGTGGACTGCACTGGTTTGGGCTTCAGGATGAACTGGGTGAGTGAGGGCTGCTCACAGAGGAGTGACCACAGCCCTTCATTAGCACAGGCAGCAGACAACTGCTTTTCACTGTAGGAGAATCAAGGAGCACAACAATCGTCTAATTAACTGGTGAAATGGTGTACAACCATGAGTCTGTAAGTAATTTCAGTGAGGAACAGGCCGAGCAGGAACGCAGTGCTGCTGTTGATTCCTCTGAGCAAGTTTCACTGATCAAAAATGTATTTTCTGTCAAGTGAATGCAGTCCAGTCCCTGGGAGCTGACAGTGGTAGCCCAGAGTACTCAGAACCTTTGTATCTACATCTTCAGTGACTGCTCAGCTGCTCTAGCAGCTTTTCTTTTCATTGATAGAACAGCTATAACCTGATTCTGGATGGGAGGTTTTGATATATTTTAGGTACTTTACAGCTTATAGGAAGCCAGTTAATTACTGAGAACTGCAGTTTGCATTATAATATTTATTCCTCTAGCATTACCCTAGAAGCTCTAATAGAATAACTGGTTTCCTGTGAGATTTAAAATATCACTAAACAACAGGCAACCATATATTTTTAAAGATAATTACTATAAATTATGATTAATCTTATAAAATAATTATTTAATAGAATGATTAACCATTGTTTTTTGAAGTACATATGAGTATGACCTACAAATAAAGGCAAATGTATCACATGTCCAGAATTCTACGCTTCACTACAAACTTCATGATGAGCAGGACTTACCGTGCCTTTTCTAGGGCTTCCCTCTGCCATTTCCCCATCTCTGATGCAGCACTTGGAGAGCTGCTGCTGGACGTGTGTGAGGTGCTCCTTGCATTTGCTATTGGCTTACTATCTTTGGTTGCAAATCCTGCATCAGCAGCAAAAGTCTCTTGTGTAAAAATACTCTGCATTAACTTGGTTTTTAGGAACCCTGTTTCCTCATTGCCAAACGATGACTTGGCAGGGTCTTCAGAATGGGTGAGGTCCTCATTCCTCAGTCCTGGCTTGGGCTGCAGCAGCAGGCTGCTCTCCTGAGAGGGGGACTGGGCTGCATAGCTCTTTCCAGGTATTTCAGCATTTATTTCCTCAGCCACACGCTCAGCACCGGGCCCTTGACTTGAGCTAGACACTCCTGAATTACCCGCATTGTTATGCTGATTAACGTCAGCACCACACCATCTGCCACCCGCATGTTCTTTGCAGGGGGAGTCACTGCAAAGCCCCCCGCCCTCTCTCTCCGGCCTGGGGCCCGCGGATCCAGCTGCGGATCCAGCTGCGGATCCAGCTCCGGATGTTTCCGTCGGGTCACGTCCAACAAACAAACTGCGCCGCACTCCCTGCCTGGACGCATCCGACCCCAGGCGGCAGCAGCACGGCTTCACCCGGCCGCAGGCGGGCGGGAGCCGCTTGTGCGCGGCTTGAGCGGTGCCCAGCAGCGCGCAGAGCCTTCCCCCGTGGCGGGTCTGCTCCCCCAGCTCCAGCATGCTGTCGGTCAGAGCTCTGCTCCGGGTGCACTGCCAGCCCTCCTCCTCAAACCTGCTCTGGGTGTGGCTGGCCGGCACCTGCTTCTCGCGGGGGGGCTTCTCTTGGTTGGAAGACACTTTCTCTGTTTCAGTTGTGTCCTCACCACCAAGAGGGGACACCAGGAGAGGGGCCATGAGCTCAGAAGTGAATTCTGAGGAACAACTAGAAGATACAGAGTGGCTAACTCCATTTTTTCGAGCTTTCCATTTTGCACCTCCTGCAAGGGCGGCCTGTTTATCCAAAGTGGATTCTTCCTTCTCATGCTGGAGATCAACCTCTTTGCACTCTGGAGTTCCTGATTTCAATACAGGAGATATATAGGGGTTTGAGGCATCCTTTTCTGGAGTTAAGGTGGCTTCACCGGAGTAAACAAGACATCTTTGTTTGGACTTGTACTCTTTGTGATCAGCTAGGAAATCCTTGCCATTTCTCCAGCTGCAAGCAGGATCTTCCTGCAGGCAGTAAGGTTTTTCTGCAGTATTGCTTGGAGAGGATTCAACAGCTAAGTCATAGCTCCAGTCTGCAGGAGTATTGCTGCAGCCTGCATTTTTAATGGATTCCTCTGCCTTTGGGCTGCCCTCACTACAATCCCAGCTGTCATCTAAGTCATGATCTTGCATGGGTATTGCATATTTAAAAAATAAATCCTGTCGCTTTTGGCCTTTTTGCTCTTCTTCGGCTCCTCGTTCTCTTTCATGAAGGAAAAATGAATGTTGACTGCATTTGTTGGTGTTTCCTCTTTTCACGCTCTTTTGACTATAGACAGGTGAGAAAGAATCTTCACTGAAATCACTGTCATCCAGATCTTCCAGCTGCATCCCCTCTTTGCTCTGCACTTCAGTCGGAGTAAGGCTCAGCTCCTGCTTCACTTGAATCTCCTCGGGCTTGTACTGCATTAAAAACCTCTCGAGGGGTTGATAGTTCAATTTTTGCTGTAGAATAGGGGGCTGCTGAAACTGCTGGTGATAAAGACGTAAATGCTCTTCCCTTTCCTTCTGAAATGGAGGCAGATATGTCCAGGGTTCAATGGACTGTTTAGCACAAGTATTTCCCCATTCCTGTCCGCTGTCGGAGGGCAGATTTCCATCTCCAAAGGAATTATCATCTCTAGGAACAAGCTGTTTCTGAACGGGTTGCACTGTCTGGACTTTCAGGCACTGGACAGGTGTTCTGTTTTGCACATACTTGTCTTGCTGGCCACTCTCTTTTGTTTCTGCTGTGGCAATGAAATCCTTCACCGAAGGGCTCTTTTCAGAGTGGGGGGATAGATCATCATTCTTCTTCTTCAGGGGATGTGTTATCCGTAGGACTCCCTTAACTGGGGTGGTGTGGTGGAAGCAGGGAGTGCTGGTATTTCCTTTGTAGGCATGTCCTTTGCCAATTCCCTTGGAGGTAGAGGTAAGAGGGACACCGGGTGGCTGGAGTGCTGCAGGATATGCCCTTGGTTTTGTAGCAGCTGAGGGATGCTGTAGGCCTAGTTTCACTTTCTTTGGAGAGCTCTTTTCCCCAGGTGGCAAAGAGGGAGTGCTTTGGACACGTTTTGGAGATAGATTTCCAGCTCTGCGGCGCCTTTTTGTGACAGGGGTAGAACACCTAATCCCTTTCTTCAGCTCTTTGACCCTGTAAAAAAGAAGCTGGATTTAGATGTCATGCTTTCAGATAAATAACAGCATCTTCAGAACAAACCAATGCTTTCACATACTAAGAACTGAATTTGACATCATGGTTTGTTTTCTGTCTGTGATCTTCACAGGTATCAAAACCCCTCTACCAAAATGCCTGGTTTTTTTTGAAAAATCTATAGCAGCCTTTTTAAATGCTTCCCTGAGCAGTGCAAAACAGGTCAAATAAGTGGAAATGGCCTCAGTTTCAGTGCAAGGGGTGGCATTTCCACATGTTATAATGCAGCAGAACAAGCTGGTACTTTCCACAGCACATCACTGAGTCCCACAAGGTACAAAGTATGACTTTTGGAGTAGTTGCTCCTTAGCTCAGGTGATGTGCACAGGGCTGTACTGCTCCTGGATCAGGCTCACCAGTGCAACTGTGAAGAGCTGATTAAGTGGTATCACCCTTTCCCCTACCTCCCTGACCCCCAGTTGTTCACTTTGCTCCTCTTGCCTCTCAAGTTACCTCTTGTCCTTCTAAGACCAGCATTGCACAGCTTGTAATTTACTTCCTGCTCTGTAGGAGGGAGGGTGAACGACTTGCACACATTCTAAGCAGAATCACAATAGAAAACTAACCCAAAACTTTCGATTGCTGAGGTCAGTAATCATGCAGTTACAGGGCACACAGTGATCTTCTCATTATTGAAAGCAGTCATCAGAAAGTACTTACAAGACCCAAAAAATTTCAAGGCAAAATCTAAGAGTTGGAATAGGTAACAGTTTTATTTGCATTGTGAAGATTCTGTTTCTTGCCTAAATCGACATTTTCAATACAACCAAAATAGAATGTAATGGCAAACATCACGCATTACTTGTTACTCTGTGTTTTTCACCCTGGCAAGACTGAGTTTCACCTCCTACCTGTCAGCATATCGCAGAGTGTTCAGGGTGTGCTCTGTAGCGATGTGGCTCGGTGAAACGTTGGCTATCATACATGTCTTGGAATTGCCAATGAAAGAGTCCTTTAGCACCTAGGGTTCAAAGGAAAAAAAATTGGGGTCTTAGCCGTTCATGGCCCTTGCACATAAATTAGCATTGTCTACAGAAGAAATTCAACATGAGGTAGTGTCTTTTTTTTTTTTTTTTTTGTTAAATGTAGTCCTCTTGTCTGTTTGTCTTCCTTTTATTTGTTTACAGTTTAAAATTAATACAACTATTAATTAGGGCTCTAAACAAGCCCTTGTCCCAGATGCCTCAAGGGTGCCAATATGGTTTGAAAAATAAAGCAGATGTTACCTGGAGTCAAGAAATACTGATGAAAGCTCCCAGGACAGTAACTGAACAGAAGGTGCAAGATTGGTTTCAGACTGGAGGGAGATAGATGGTAACTGTTGGTAACTCTATATGAGTCTGGAAGGTGGTGTTCAGGGTTTTGTTCGGTTTTAGCTTTTGGGTTGTTTCTTTTTTTCCCATGCCAGTCCTCAGTGTTGGCTGGAGGAAATTGGCAGTTGGCTCTCATTCTGTGATTACCTTTAAAATTAATATTTGCAAAAGCTATGCATTTCCTCTCTTCCTCAAAAAAGGAAGCAGTTACTGAATTATGCCATCTATTTATTTATTTGCTTGTTTTCTTGTTTTTGTTCTTAGCAGGGAAACCTCTCCTCTTGCCTTCCTGCTCATTTTACCTGAGTTAACTTGCTTTGCCGGAAAGGAGTATGCGTGTGTTCCTGATCCAACGCCCGAATGCATTCCTTCAGCTACCAAAAGAAAGAGAAAACAGAAGGGAAAAATACATCAGTCATGCACTGGCCAGGAACTGAACTGCATCAAACCAAACCTACCCAGGTCCTGTGCCACCTTTGACTTCTACTACGTGTTGTCCCTTGCAAGGTCAATTTGTGCCCTGCCTGATGGCTCCGTGGGCTGCACCAAATGCAAGGAGCTGGGTAAGCACACACATATAGCACACACAGCTCCACAGAGCTGCTGCCTGCACCATATCTAACTGGTCTGAAGCCAGACTGGGTGTAGACCAGACTATGCTGCAGCTTGCAGGGCAGGTGTACCCAAAGGACAGGGCTTTTTGAGCTACATCTCTTATTTTCTTTCTTCTGGATATAGCAGATTACAGTATTGTCATGGTGATACTGCCATCAAGCCTTTACAGCCTTTTCTACATTCTACAAACTTAAAATGACACCCATTTCTCACTTTTACAGCATTTTATTGAAAACTGCACCTGTAACAAGTAAGAGATCAAACTATTATAATTCTTTAGTCTGCCTCTCATAGTTGCAGTGTCTGAAAGTCTTCCACTTGAAAACAACATGAATATTCAAATGAGCAGCAGACTTCAGATCTCATGGGTTTAAAGGCATGAAGAGAGTGTTATGTTTATTGAGGCCAGAGCTAGGTTTTACAGGCTGCAGGTTGCGAAGATTTACCCGAAGATGCCTTTTATACTTAATTCAGTCACAACTTGTAGACTCCCTAGGCATCTTCTTAGTTTCATACAATACCAAAAACGTACAGACTCTGATTTTACAGTTTCTTCTAGAAGAGTTTCATGGGCTTACACTTGGGATTCTCAGGAATCACAGAATTGTTTAGGCTGGAGAAGACCTTTAAGATCAGACTTCTTTCTATTCAGGTCCCAATGCTCTGTGACACTCAGTTATTCACCAGCAAGTACTCAAGGAAGCATGAAGTACAGAAACACATTCCCTTCACAGGCTGCCTCCCAGCACAAATACTAATATTCCAGCACAGGAAAAGCCTCTGTGCAAAAGAGCATTTACATTCTCAAAGCAGAGAAAGCCACCTCCTATTTAGGGCACACTAAGAGGTACAGTTGTGTGCACTGACTTCTGCACTGCTGGCGCATACCCAGGATCCTGCATCAGCTTCAGCCTCGCTCAGAGAAGCCCCCAGTCACCACCGAGCTTTGCTCATTTGCATTAAAGGAGGTGTAAAGCCTTCTGCACTATTTACACTTACAGGCACTTCTGCTTTATCTTAGATGGCATTTTTCTGCTCCTTTGTCCCTCTTTGCTTGACTGTGGACACTCATAAAGACAGTTTGCCTTAAGAGTGCATTTCTTCCTGTTCCTTCCTTCCCACACATAAATTGCTAGTTTTTATGCTCTTAAGTCCTTTATTCCTGATCTGAAAGAGTAGCCTGAGTTCAAGTGGTAAAAATAACTGGCAGGAACAGATGTGCTTTTATGAAACAAACATGGCAATTCCAAGCCAGTATTCTTTAGAAGTAGAAGGGACAAGACCTTCTATATAAAATATGGAACACTTATACTACACCTGATGTTCTCCATGCTATGTTTATCTGTCTGGCTGTAAGAATGGATTAAAAATATTTAATTTTCATAAGGATATCTCTTCCTTCTTAAATTGTTTTTAAGTCATGAGAGAAATTAAACTGAACACATGTAGCACCTTTGTTATTTTTTCCTCTCAATGGAATACATACATACATTATTCTGTGGTTCATTTTTATCCTTAAGCACATGCTAGTAATTAAATACAAAACCTTCTCCAGACATAATAGTAGCTTACTGCCAAAAGACTTTGGTTTATTTCTGCTCCTTCCATTTTTGTTTGTCGATCCGAGTCTCTGGCATCAGCTGCCCTTTCACTGCCAGCCAAGTCAATGAATGATATCCTAGAAAAAAACAACGTTGCATTTATCTTAGGGGCCTTTTTCCCCTCTTCTTTTTTCTTTATTAAACCAGCAGGCTGCAATGCATTGCATCAAAAGAGTGATTAGAAATTACTACTTTTGAGCAACAAGAAACATCCATTGGAAATATCTGAGATACTAAAATAAGTATAGCAGCAGGAACAGTGTCAGAGCATCTTAAAATTAAATAATAGAAAGTGTAGTTACATGTAATGACAGTGCTCCACAGTTTAATGGATAAGCTGTGTAAAGTACAACACATTAATCTCTCCAGATAATCACTGTGTTTGTAGTTTCCTAAGAGCACAGCTAAAAGAAATTGTAAGTTTTGTGATTTCTGCTTCCAGGTAAAACAGACAACTGCCATGTCAAATGGGAATTCGGGACAATAGGAACAGAATTTTCCAGTGTAGCAAGTAATACACTGAGCTTTCAGTGATCCCTGTCCTTTCTTTCCACAAAAGTCCATTACTCCCTTTCACATTCCCTAGCTCTGGGTGCCAGCTGCTGTACTGACTGTTGCACTGTATCTTTGTCTTTGTCCTTCCTCTTTTCCTGCAACAGCCCTGACTTCTTTTATAGGCACATCTTGGCACCCTTTCCTCAGTTCAGCTCCACCTCCCTTTCAGATGCACAAAAACCCCTCAGTCCAGATGCCACACCTACATAACCTCTACACTTTTATGTCTAACCCTGCCTGTTCTCTCTTTTCCTCTCTTCACTGTTTGTGGCTCTCCCATTTTGCTTTGTGTTCAAAATTAGATCCTGGGAAAGAAGACTGAGTGGTAGCTAATGGAAGGTTGTGTCAGCAGGATTTTGTGACACTCGGCAGTAATGTAGATGCACAGACCTTTTTTCTCAGAGCTATTTCTTGGGGTTGTTTAGTCTGGAGAAAAGACGACTGAGAAGAGGTGCAATTAGTTTTCAAATACACGAAGTGGATGCCACAAGAGTAAGTAAACTGCACTTTCTGTCTGCTGGACATAGCATCAGAGTCACACACTCAAATTATAAGGGAGGTTTATGTGAGGTACTCTGATCCTTCTGGCCAAAGGCAAACATCTGTCATAGAATCATCTCCACCTGGGTTAGTCATCCCACACTCCCTTTGTAGTCAATTACAGGACAGAAATGCTTTGGGGGGCAAATACATCTGACCTAATTTATGTCACTCTGCAGGGATCCCAGAAGCAACAATTTCATTCTACTGACTTCAAAGGTGACGAGTTCACATGTGGATACGTCCACTGCAGGCATCTACCTTTAGCCAAATTAAACGCTGAAGATGAGGGGATGGATTTGATTGTCAAACTCCTTCACTGGATACTGGTATGAACAATTTTGACAAAGCTCTCACAGATGTGCCTAAAACGTTCTCCTTGGAAACAGAGAAAGGACTGTGAAACTTCTCAAAGTCCCTTTTAACACTGTCTTCTAATTTAACTCACACTTGTGCACTAACACGTCCTCTTTGTCTCTTGGATGTCCCTGGGCTTGACATCAGCACCAAGAACTTCTGCTTCTGGTCTTACCTTCCAAACGCCCGGTTGGCTGTGTCTTTAATTTGAATTTGGATGATGGCATGAGATCGAGAGGAATCTGAGTTGACCCCAGTAGCTCCTGTGCTACGTTCTTTTCCCCCCTTCAAAATCACCTGTAAAATAAGGGGGACAAAATCTAAGCAAATTGTAAATAAAACCACATTCTCTCAGAAAGAGATCTTGTCCTCCTAAGATAAGAAACTTTGTGAGGAAAGGTTCATTACAGCCTTAAAATTTGGTGCAAGGCAGTAGAGGTAGACTGGATCCCTTCCAGTATTTCTTTCAGAGCTTTGTATGTGGACTTGCTTGCAGTGACACTACAGAGCTTATAGAGCACACTGCAAGTAAGAATCTGTTGCATCACACACTCACTCAGATTTGCAGAATATCAAATTATAAAATTAAGTTCTTTCTTATTGCTGGCATACTTTTGTAGTACTATAGACACAACCTAAGAGACTCATGAGATTGACCATCCGTTGTGCTCTTTTAAAATTTCACTTTCTCTTCTAGTAGATGAGTACAGTTATCCAGAACTTGGCACAAAAAATTATGAAAAAAATTATGCCAAAACATTTCTAAATTTCCAAAACTAAAACTAAAAAAAAAAAAAAAAAAGAAAACACAGAGAGAAGGCAAGGCAGAAGGACAAATGCTCTTTTAAGATACAAATCTGGATAATTCTTTTTTGAAAAGTTTAAAGGCCTGTCGCAGGAAGTCTAGCATTGACTGCAGCAGGGCATTCACAGAACAGTCACTAATTTTGCTTCTGGTTGTAAGAACAAATTAAAATATTGCCTAGCAAAATCAATACATTCTCAGCTGAGAGATGTGAATTGTTCATTCTTTTCAGTGGCCAGTTCTCAACGAGCAAAGTAACCAACCACTGCAGCTTCCGAGCTTTATATCAGTGCTAAGTGCAGATAATTTCTGAATCAAAGCCAACATCAATGAGTAGTGAATAACTAGGGATGTGTTCAAAGCTCTTTCCACATATCTGTTGCAGAATACTCAGAAATTCTGAGTCAAGCCAGTGACATTTCTGTGTTCAAAAGGGCCTGTGAACAATCTAATTTTTTTCCCCCAAGATATCCGTAAGAATGAAGTAATTTAATAGCTCTTCTATGTGTGGAATGTGATAATACCAAGGAATTGTAAATCAACCATACAGCAAATTTGCACTCTAACTTGCAGTAGCATCACCAGCTTGTCCTGAAGCTTGGAGTTAATGGGAAGATGAAGAACGAAATTAAGTGCAATATAAGTGGACAACACCATGCCAATTTTAATGAGTCAGTTACAGTATCAGGCACTTGTAATTGACACTTCCTTAGCAAAACAGGAATTAAACTATGCAAAGTCAGGCTAAATAGAAAGTATATTTAACCAGATTGCTTGTTGCTGGACAATACAGAAAACTTGCCAGTGTCCTTCTAGGGTTCAGCCAGGTAGAGAAGGAAAACTGAAGCCTTCCTCATGGTGAATGTCAGCTACTGTTTAAAGATCTTGATTTTACTTGGCTGTTATCATGCACACACATAAGCAGTGTTTTAATCCTAATTCAGACAAATACCTCAATCTTAAGTATTTTCTAATTTCTGCTTCTAATAATTTTCAAATTTATATATTCTGTGCCAAATCCACCTATCTTTTATATACAAAAATCTAAGTTCATAAAACCCGAAATATCATACTGGGAGAAAATACATATCCAGATTTCAAGGTCCCTTACTGGGACACTATTTAATTTCTGGAATCCTTCTGTAAGGAATGGCAGCAGAAGCGACAGCTGTGAATCAACTGCTCGCATGTGGCTAACACAAGAAACAGCTTAATGAATAAAGGCACTTTTAATAGTGCCCCTTGGTGCTCTGCTGGGGTTGCCAATTTCAGGGCCTTAAACAGGAACATACACTTGTGCTACACAGCAAATAATCTCTGAAAGTGACACGCCTCACAAATCAGCAAATCAGGCTGCAGAAGACAAAGAATGAATCCCAAAAATTACCTCCAACAGCTGATCTACAGAATCCACCTGAACCTCCCGCAGTCCAACTATCTGAACGACGTGCTTGCCATCTTCTCTTGCAAAAAGTCTAAACAGAGAACAGGGCAGAAAGGAGATTTCTGAAATCTCAGAAAGCAGCAATGAAAACACATGTCTGTTCCACGACACTGAGAAAAAGCAATCAAGGCTACTGACTGGGGAGAGGCCCTGCTGTCATTCATTTATTTTCAGAGCTGAAGAGGTACTTCATTTATAACAAGTACCACTGGCATTTCACTACTAAGGAGACATTATCAATGTATTTCTGCTAGTTCAAGAACATAATAAAGCAGGGAAGTAAATTACCACCTTTACATTTTAGAGTTCCTGTCTCTCTTTCAACTACATCTCAGGCTCCTCTAAGTCCTCCTCAGACTGTAAATCTTGCTCTGTTCATATTCTCAGGATTTTTGCACAGGATTTTAAAGCAGCTCCTATAGCCTTAGAGCCACATTTCAGCATCACCTACAGAGGCTTGCTGGGCTGAGTCACTGGGCTGCCAGGTGAAGGTGCCCAGGGAGAAGGTGAGCAGGCTCTGTGGAGTCAAGCACGTAGGAGATCAACAGGATCTTCAGAGACTGGACTGGCAAGAGCCAAATCTCCACTGACACAGCAGGAGAGGCAGCCAGAGTTTGTGTTTGACCAAGGAAAGACAGGGACTCTACACTGGTTGACACAAGACAGGCTGTCCAAAGAAGCTGTGGATGTCCTATACCTGGAAATGTTCAAGGCCAGGTTGGATGGGGCTCTGAGCAACCTGGTTTAGTGGAAGTTGTCCCTGCCCAGGGCAGCAGTGGTGGAACAAGATGATCTTTAAGGTTCCTTCAACCCAAAATGTGCTATGATTCTAAGATAGGAACTTCAGGCCGCAAGAAGCTTATTTCTCTACCTGCAGATGTTCAGCTCTTATCTTACTACAAGCAAGAGCCTGAGCTCATATCTCAAACCTAAGTCCTTATTTTTCTTCCAAACAATAAACCAGGAGTCCCTATCAATGTCACAGTATCTACTGTCAGATCCTGCTTTCCTCCCTAAGTAGCTTCTAGGAACAACCCTAATTAAATACATAATATTTGCTATAAATGCTAGTATGTTAAATGTAATCGCATGAAAACAGTAACTGATTTCCAAACAGTAAGCAACTGATTCACAACCACAGACTTATAGTAAATCATGGTTTTATTTAAATACCTTTTTCTTCCATTTAGCAGGTCATAAAGCTGTCCGCAGTAGATCTCATAAAAACTGATCAGAACAATAAGATCTTTCCTGGATGGTGATGCTTCCAGGTGCCTAAAGATGTCCTTGGCAGCCAGGGCGTAGAGTCCTGGGTTCCGGTGATTCCCTATCATGGTGTAAGTCTTGCCAGCACCAGTCTGCCCATACGCAAAGCAAGTTGCATTTCCTCTGTGAAGACAACGTATGTGTTTGGCATCACATCTGATTCACTCATAGCTATTAAATAATATTCTGCAATGTTGGTATCTATCTATAGTGGCCCCTTAGCAAAGAAATTTGGTTTGCTACCCTCTCTGGGAAACTGCAGAACACTTAACAATGATTTCCAAGTATACCCTATATAGATCTGATGTGGCACAAGGTGCTGGCTCTCTTCCTTTCTTTTCCTTTCCCTGTCCCCCTTAAAAAAAAAGTTTTGTACCTGGCTCACAACACCTGGCAGAAGAACAGGTAAAAATGTAGGGCTGCAATAATCACAGCAAACAATTTCTTGCCAGTTTAGATTGCAGATTGGCTTCACCATGGTGTCAGATTAGACCAATGCCAGCAGGAGGGATGGAAAAGTAAGGGGAAAGCTGGTAAAAAATAGCATAATCTCTTCTGGTGGCATTACTGGATTAGCTGCAATGTGAATTGTGGCTTTAGTGATTATTACACAGCAAGGTACAAGCCTCATTCTCTTTTTTCACTTTCTTTTTCTCAAGAGCATGATACTCTGCTTCTGTTGATGACACTGGGAGATTTTCAGTAACAGAATACTCCATTTTGTTAATTTTCAGCATGGATATGTAATCTTTTCCTTCAAAGACTCAAAAATATAATTATATTTAAATATATATTCAATATATATATAACCTTGCACGGAAATAAGATCTCTCATGTAAAGCCGCCATCGATTTCCCATTAATCAGGAAGTATGTAATTATGATTAAACCTGTAAGCAAATATAAATCAATAAAAATAAATCACAAGGTTATTCATAATTTCTATTGCCTTGTGAACTGTACAAATACATGCAAAAATATCTCTCAGTAGTCCCAGGAAAGAGGTAACATTATTTCTCTACAGATGAGTGTGCTCTGCCACACAGGAGCCTCTGTTAGAGTGAAGATGAGAGTGCAGAAATCCTGGGACACATTTTTTTATTCTAGGCTGGCCACACTGTCTCTTTGCTGCACCTGAGGTTCAATTTAATCTTCCTCTGTAACTGAAATTTGTCACCAAGTGCAAAGAAAGTTTTCCCTGATTTATTTTTGCCAAAACTGCGATCAAAAATATTCTGAAAGGGGGAAGGTATGTGGCAAACATGAAATGAATGTATGTTTGAAAAGACGAAAAGCACAAGGGAAAATTTAGGCAATATATAAAATTGGAAAACAACAAGGCAAAAAATAATAAATGTAAGCACTGATGCCCTACCCATTAAAAATATGCTGAATGAGAGGATAAGCTGTCTTCATGTACACATCCTGATTGGTACATGACTCCCCGAAGACTTCATCAAAATAAAAAACATGCTGAAAAACAAAGATAATCTTTACATGAGAATGAATATGTTTCACTTCCCCTCCAATTCCATTCAAAGGTAAAATGAAATAACAGAAGTCTTTCCAGTGACTTCTTATGGCTTTGGATTAGGTACAGAGTGATCTAGCACACTTAATATGCAGCACGACCCATGTAGGAACACACCAGTCAAGAGATTCAGGGTAGGAAAAAAAATTAAAGGGAAACAAAAATGCCTCAATTTCCCATCATTCTGAAGCATAACATACCAGAGCCTTTTAACAAGTAAAAAAAAAAGCTAATTAAAGAAAACCAGTTCATTAAATGAATCAGCCTACAGATGTACTGTCAGACTGTAACAGTAAAAAGAACTGAGAGTCAACTCTTGACTCTCTCAAAATTAGTTCTCAACTTGTGACTAAGTTGTGATTAATTGCCTCTGTTCTTAAAGTTTTGTGCCAGAGAAGAGAAAAGCTCTTCCTAAGCAAAGCCAGATTGTCTGAACTCAGAAGGGGGCAAGAAACCAAAACTTCCCACAGTCCAGATCAGACTTAAAGAAGCAGGGTCTGTGGAAATGATGCAGCATGTGTCCCACTGTAAAAGGTGGCACATGAACCATGCTTGAGAGAGATCCAAACTGAATTTTTACCAGATACCCCAAACAGCTGTTCTTAGGGCCTAGATTGTAAAAATAACACCCAGGAGAGCAAGAACGGCTTGCTGCCTCTACAAATCAGTTCTGTTCCTGGCGCTGTCAGTCACAAGTGAGAATTTGAACTATGACAGCACAAAGTATTTGGGATTAAGAGACAAAGACCAAAAGGGAACTTAATTTTCAAAAGCCTTTGAGAAAAAAGGAAGGGAGGGGATGAGGCTGTATGTGATTCATTGAAATAGACCTACAGTGCTGAAACAGTGGAAAGGGAACTCCTCACTGAAGTTCCCTGGAAAGCCATCAGTAGGCATTTCTCCTGCAGCAATGGCATGTAGCAGAGGGTTTATTTTGTCACATGCAAAGAAAGCTGCAAGAGACATACTTCTAGAGCTTAAAATTCTGGGCTCAGGTTTTCTGGCACAGTCTGGCATAAATCAGAAGCAACTCAAATATAGGCAACTCCGAGCTAAAAGAAAAGCCCACCACCTATTTCAGTGTAAGAAATACTAACAGTCCTTTTCTGTTTTCCCTCATGGAAACTCCAAGCACAATGAGCTTTACCCTTCCATGCAAGTGACTGGCCCATAAACACAGCCTTCAATGGAGGATGTTACCTGTAAAATGTATTGTGTAAGATCAACTGCCTCCTTCTTCTCGTGGAGAAGTAGGGTTTCTTTATCTTTCACTGTGATGATATTAACCTCCCCACGTCTCTCCTCCCTCAGGCAGAGAGGACGTTTTCGGACACACACTCTGATTTTTTCACTCTCTGTCCATGGAGTCTCTTTGTCGAAAGTATTGGATCTACAACAATAGTGGAGGTCCACATTTTAAAATCAGGTTACAACAGAATCTAGAATATGCCTGAATTTGTTACTTTTATCAGAGAACGTTTCTGTTTTTAATGCTTATCAAAAAAAACACCATAACACACATCATTTTTACACAGTGAATTTTCTGATGCTTTTTTAAAAATAGACCGATGCTTCTTGTACACTTCTGTTAAAAGCATAGTTGTGTTTGTACAGCTACACTCCTCAACTTGTTGCTGGACTGACATATTTTCAGTTGTATGCAAACATGAGATCAAAGCTGGCATAATATACAAGTTAATGTAATGAAATTTAATCTTGCTGAAATTATTTCCAAGCATGATTAGTCACTTAATTATGTACAATAAAAGTACGAATAGATCTTGAAAATGAGAAGGTACAATACTTAGTTGCTTTTCCTCTCACGCTGGACTTTAATTCTTCCCATTATAGACTGTCCAACTGGTTACAAGTAAATGACTCAAACTGGCAAATGAGATAGTATCACCATGTTCCTGTTCACCTCAAAAAAAATTGAAATATTGATCTCATCCTTGTCTCCCCTTTGGTCTTTTTTCATAAAAAGTTTACGTGGTTTCAGACCATAAACAAAATTGTGCTCTTATGTTTCAGCAATTCTACTTTAGTCCCCTTCCAGACACTTCAGAAAAAAGAGGTAATTTCGTATTTCATTGATTAACCTGCTGCGCACAGCATTTTGTGAACAGAATAGGCTTGAATTTTACCAAAATGTATTCATTACATCCCTCCCTTCTTCAAGCTGTCTTCAGCCAAATCAGTAACATTATTCAGCCTGGATTTGCATTTCGAATAATCAAGCCCCAACTTGCCCAAAAGCAGTGTTTCTGCCACACTGTCCAAAGGCCAAAACCTCTTCACATAGCAACTGAAAACTCATGTATATCAGTTGTCTAACAAACTGTAACCCACAAGTTACTCAACATCTTATTAACATCCACAAGCCTGTGTTATCATTGCTGTTGTGCTCCATGATTCCCTAGAGGCACATGAAATGAAGATTTAAATCTCTAGATGTGGTTTTCGAAGACCACACACAAGCAATCTTTACTTGTCACAGGAGTCCCTTTAATTTTAGTACAGCTTTCCCGTGCAGCCCAGGATCAGGCCCTGCATTTAGATGGAAAATTCTTTCTTCGGAAAAGAAAGGCAATGACACTTGAAATAAGAAGCTTCATAAGCTGGTGTGAGATTATGTACATCATTAGGCACCAAATGTTGTCCAACAAATGATCAAAGGCTCTTAAGTTTAATTCTCATGCCAGAGGGTGTATTTGAGGACCTGCAGCAAGAGCCTGTTGTGCTCTAAGAGCTTGAAGCAGAAAGGACTGCAATATTTGGAGAAAAGAAAAACTGAAAACTTAGAGGCTCTGTTAATGAGAAAAAAGGAATAAATTCTCTCTAGTACAGAGGCACATTTTGTTGAGTATATTTTGTATGGGAATAGAATGCATGTTAATTCTATACGCTGAACCCAAAGTTTCTATTTTTACTAACTCTTCTAAAATATAAATTCTATTTTATAATAAAATAATTTTTCATTACTAGGAAAAAAAAGTCAAACAAAAGTCTTGACACAGATCATCACAAATCTGACTAAATGATAGGCCAGAAGAACCATTATGTCTTTGCAAAATCAAGTTATTTGCTGTGTTCAAAATAAATTTGAACATATTAAAAGAGCTCTTTGTCTTTCTGCCATCTGAAATCATGCCTGTTTTCCAATATTTCTCATAGATGAGACCAGATCAGCCTTCACAGTGGTCACAAGGTTGTCGCTGGTACGGACACGGCTCGGAGAAAAGAGACAATTGAACTTCCCGAGGGGTTCAATAGAAAAGCTTGTTTTTATTTACTTGCAGTAGGGTTTTATACTCAGAATTACAGAAAGGCCATTGGACTTCAGCTAACCACCCACCTGGGCTATTGGTTAGATTTAGAACACACACGTTTGCTAAAGAGACTATGGTTGCAATAACAATGTTCAAAAAACATCCCGCAGGTGCATGATAAGTAAGTTGTTTACAAAGCCGACTAGCTGTTTTGCAGCTAGTTCCGTGAGAAAGTAAGAACACTCACAGACACAGGCAGACACTGAGAAATCTCGCTGCCACCAAGCTTTTAGCGTCCACAACAAGGTGACATGGGTTTGGATGGATTCAGGGAAGCAGATAAGCACTTGCAAAACAGGCCTCACAAACCTGAGTGTAAGGATGCTGCTCCAAGCCTGCCTGAAACGCACAACTCTCCTAACATGAGAAAATTAAGTTGAGGCATTCCAGGAGGAGGATGCAGAATGCTAGGTACAGAAGAATGTGCTTATAAAAGAAGAGAACAAGGAAAGAAAGTGAGACCAAAGAAGAACATGACTCTATTGCAGGATTAAAAATCTTTGACTCCTTTAGTTGAGCCATTAGATTTAATGATGTATAATTTTTTAATTTGCTAACACTATAAATCCAGTCCTTTTAGCTGCACATTGGCTCAACTTCCAGAAGAAACAGAGAATGCACGCAGGTATCAATATATATTGGAGGTCAGTGCACTTCTCCAGAAGGTGGGAATGGTTTTTTTCCCAGCCAAGGGGAGTTATAAACCTCTGTCTTGCATTTCACAGTTTAAGTGCTCTACTTACTATGTCACCTTAGTACTCTTTCACTGTGGCAGCAGCATCTATCCCTCCAGGCTACGTGCACACCCAGCAGGAGTTGTAATGGACACGTAAACTCCATGGATCTTTCCCTGTACCAAATCTTTCCCCACAGCCTTCCCAGACCAGCCCTAACTTCATAAAACTACCTCCCTTCATTGCATTTTAACTACCATGACTGCATTGCAACAAGCTAGATACTGGTATTATGTGTGCAGAGGCGTATGAGCCCTGCTGCTGAATCAGGAAAAAATTATTTGGCACTTAAAAAATGTCACTAGGGTAGATTTAGCAGTGGTTCATGATAACCACAGCCTCTCTGGTACCAAACACTGGGAAAAGTATGGAAGTTACAGACCACATGCCTAAGGAACAGCTGCAAGGCACCCCTCTCACCACCAGGTCTGTAACCCTTCACAGCTGTATTCATTCTGCTTCCTTTTAAAGCTTCAGTTCAGAAATTTCTTTATAAACAAATATAGCCATCACAGCCTGTATCCTTTCTACCAGGAAAACCTTGACAAATTTAACAACAGGCAATGCCATATTTTGGAAAAATAATGTTTTAAAAGATAATCCCATGGAAAGACAAAGATTGGCTGAAATACCAAGAAAACAAAGCCTTAAATCCTGAAAGACAACAAAGACTATTCTTAGACAACCTTGGCGAGTAGCAGCTGGTCAAATTCAGATGATTCCTTCTATAAGACTTGGAGAGTTGCAAATGCTTATTAATATCTCTCTTGTCTGTAAGACTTTGCATTGCACTGTAGTGCTTGGATTGCTTATTTGGAGATGAGGAAGACAGATTGTGCTCCACAATTAAGAAAGAATTAATTATGACTAATTTGAAGTATTAGCAAAATAAAGGTGACTGATTATTACCTGATACAGGAATGAGGTAGTCCGTAATTATACCCTGAAATATGAGTTACTCTTTGTACAATAGGAGCTTCAGAATCCCCCAGGAGAGGAGCAATATCATCAGAAACTGCTGGACAGCTCAGGTCATTTTTCGTACCTATTCCAGGAATATTTAGGTCTCTTCTATTTAATCTGATCGGCTCTGAATCAAGCGGTGGAATGTGTCCTAGCATTTCCCCTACACTGTTCTTCTCTTCATTGGCACTGAAATCAAGTGAATGATATAATTCAGATTCAGAGTCTTTAACTGTTCCATCGCTTTCTTCACAGAAGGACTCGAAACGCAGCTGTCTACGGGGACCTGACCTGGTCACCTGAGGCTGAATGAAAAGGCCACGGGGTTGAAAATCTTGCTTGCTTAAGCCTGCAATGCCTTCCTGTCGCATAATTTTGATTATTCTAATGAGCTGAAAAAGACGCTTGCGGTCATTTATGTCATGGACCCCCAGTTTGGTGTAATCTTCCATGGAAACTTTGGCAAGCTCATCAATTTTCTGAAGACCAAAGGCAGCAAAGTGGGGATAGTATTTTTCAAGTTCTGCTTCACAAAGGCATTCATAAAGGCATGATGCCATCTTCAACCTAGAGCCTATAAGAAATCAAACAAAATAAATATTAGAATCATATGAAACATCACATCTGGCAAAGTTACTAATGAAGAAACTGCATGTTTCCTGACGCCATTACCTGCAGTTAGGCTAGAAGCTTGTTTAACTCCAAGTTTACCATACACTAAACTGACAAACACTACAGAAAATAGCAGTAACAACAATAAACTAAAACATGAAACAAATATTTTTTCCATGAAATGATATTTTAAAATTATATACAGTACACAACAATGTGTAAGAAATGCACAAAGCAACATTACTCACTGCCACCGAGTTCCTACACGCCTGATGTCTACTTGATGAATGCCACAGCTACTGAAACCCTGTCCTCAAGCTATAGAATGTAAAATGCCTAATTTTAGACACTCAATTTAATATCAAGGCACGTGGTCTAATGTGGTTCAGCTACTCCTGGTCAACTAACCAGAGGAGAAAAAATTGCACTTGTCCTCACCTCAAGCTGCCTAATTAAGACCATTCATCTTACGGATGAACTATAGCAAAGTTGTAGTTCTGTTGTGTAACATTCTCTTTTATGTCATGAATCCTGTGAGCATTTCTGAGTCTCCTGGACAGAAAAACCAAAAAAACAATTCTGCAAAATCTGAAACACAGCATTTCTCTAAATCTATATATGCCACTGGAATGCCACACTTGCATTCTTGGGAAACCCAAAAAAGAAACCTGCATCACTGAAAAGTATGCCCCAAATTCCCCAACTTCTTCACTTATGTCTTACTGGCAATGCATGGTGCAGCTGTCTGTATCTCCATGTATTAATATCTGCAGATATTTTTACTTGTTCCATAAAACACAAAAATGACAGCACTTCGAGTATCTGTTGCCCTCTGCCTTCTCATATCTTTGTTCAGTCTAGGACCTTAACAAATACTGCGCTTACTCATGTTTGGAGGTCACAGTCAGACTCAACAAAAACAAGTTATTTAAGTTTTCCTCCCTGTAGTTAGGGTAGATTCTTTGTGAGGGCTTCAAGGCTCTCTATAATGACTTTATATAAGAAAATAAGGCCCAAATTTGAGCCCATGTCATTAATTAATACATCATATTGAAGTAATAACAACAATACAATTGAAAAGATTAATATATAAAGTGCTGACTGTGTAAGATATTACAGAGGCCAAAATGTGCAGTAGAGAACATCTAAAATGACTTAGTGTCCATGCTTCAGGTAAAACTATGAGATTCAACAACAAACTCCAAGACCAAAAAATTCATATGTAAGTGAATTTATTTAATGTGTAGGTAACGTGATTCTGAGTCCTGAGGCAAAGTCAGTCACTGCTGAGGCTGCTAGATCCTGGGAAGGGGAAATCAAAACTGACAGAGAGGATAGCAAACCAAGAGATCAGGGAGACTAAACACGACATGTGTGCAAGGGTTTCACAAGCATTCACTACTTGCCAACTTCTCTAACATATAAAAACACACAGGAACCTGAGACTACATTTAAAGAATTAAATTTTGGAAAAATTCCCTTTCTTACATAAGGTAGCTTAAAATGTAAAACCAGTACAGGTGCTGTGCAACTCTCTGTACACACTGCCATGGGAAACTTCTTCTGTTTGATGAGAGGAGCAGCTAGAACTCAAGGCCAAGACACCAATCTCAAAAGAGCTGAGAATCTGTTAAAGACAAAAATAATCCAACACATTTATTTTGTCTACTCTCTAACTGTATTCTAGATTACACCTACATCTTTATACATCCTTACATTAAACACAGAGTGTCCAAAGACCCTAATTCAGTGTTAACCTCTGTTCAAATTATAAAAGTGAACAACAGGAGAGAGAAAAAAGAGTAAAAAAGGAAACAACGGAGACACATTCTAAAAAAAGAACAGCAGACAAGGGGAGAGAATAACAGATTTGAAGGTCAAGGTTCTAATTAAAAATGAAACAAAATACATTTAAATAGCTAGAAATAACAGGTTGTCATTATATGGAGTGACGAGTCAGAAGAATTCTCAGCATTAGGAAAAGCCAAGTAATGTAGGTACTGCAGAACATACAAGAGCCATGTAAGCAGCTCTCCGTGGCTAATTGGCTGAGGCTCTGTGCGATGTGAAAGCAACTAAATGGCTTCCTAATGAGACCTGGCCTCTTAATGAGACCTGAGGTCTGCCTTCCCAGATATAATAAATCTGGCTGGATCTAAGTGGTTTCAGGGATAATTCCTGTGACTCCTTCGTGACAGGACAGGAACTTCGCAAGCTAGGAAAACAGAACGCTCTCTAATAAAGGAGTAACAAATTAATTAACCATGGAAAAAAAATAAGGGGTTGGCATAATGAGGGGTTCCAGCACTTCTGATCACTTTAAAACTTGAGAGTAGAAAATTGCTGAAAGATTTTGCATAGTTCAAACATGAAAGAACTCGGGGAAATCTGCAATTGCCAGTGAAACTCTTCTCACCTTTCAATCACTGATGCTCTAAAAAAAAGGGATATCTTTCTCCTCATTAAAAGAATACTTCAGTTCCTCCAACCCTGTAGAGATCTTTGTGTCTGAAGATGCTTTTCCTAACAGATACCTAATTCTTCAAAATAAATTGGCTTTGTGAAAACTAAGAGGAGGTTTTCAAGAATCCTAAATTGTTAATGCCATCTTCTGGCAAAAAAAAGCAGAAGACTTTTAGTCTTGTAACAGCCAGCATTTTCTTAGCTATTTGTTTGCTCACCCATGAGAACAATGTGTCATGGGGCAGAAAAACATAGTTCAGTGCGACATTTTCATACCAAAACCTAGATCTTGTTCCCCACAAAGATATGGGTAGCTTCACTGAAAACAGGGTTGAGATAAAAGACTAGGACTTCTTGAAATAGTTGGGTGTAATGCATTTTGAGAAAGAGATGAGTGTGGAGGTATAATTCTCCATGTGCACCCAGCCTGCCACCTCTCTGTGGCAAACGTGAGTTCTCTAAAAACTTACTTCTTATGCCAAGATGTTTTACAAAGATCTTAAAAGGCTTCCAGATGCTGGTAATGGGTAAGCACTTGTTGTAAAAAAGCATTAGAATTATATATAAAGGGACCAGCTTTAGCCACAGAATTAGATTGCAGCTTGTCATCAGAGACAACTGACGACAACTCTTCCTCAACTTCAGTTTTAGAGGTTTTGTAAGGTCATAAAGCTGATGCTGGCCCCGGGGCTGTGGGGGCCGGAGGGGGGGTGTCGTCTTTGTTGTGGCCGATCAGGAACTAGTGGAGGCGGTTAAAGGGTTTGACCAAAAGAGCTGAGCGTCGTCCAGGGGCGTGGTTGGTGGTGGAAGGCTCAGTGCTGCGGTTTCCCGCATTGGAAGCTGGAGGTGTCACGATGCCGCTCTTGGCGTCCCAGGGAAATACAGTGTTCTGTAAAGTTATTTACTGAAGCATGCGTCTCTGTCAAAATGCAGAGCTTTGCCCGGAACTGGGAATCGCCCAGATTTGTGACATGGATTAGTCATCTCCACTGCTTTCCCTCTTTTTCTCTGTAGGACTACTCATGCTGGCTGCGTCGCTTATTGCTGACAATATTTATTACTTAAGAGGTGTGTTTTTTACTGTTTACATCAAATCAGTGCTTAACTCATGTGCCAAGAAGCTTTTAATTTTGTATGACAGCCTTGTGTCTAGGCGAGACAGCAAAGAGCCTGTCCTTTGTCATTCATTTTCTCAGCTTTGCCCCTGATATCCTAAGGAGTCCTGTGCTCCAGGGAATCTGTCCAGAGCAATTATTTCCGTATGCCAGTTCCAGTAATGTTGAAGTATTACCTCTGCACAGAGCCTTTGGAGTGTTGCAGTGGAGAAGTTTCAGAGTGTTAATCCCTGGCTTTCTTTTTGCTTTGTAATTTCCCCCCCTCGCCCCTACAATATGGTTTGTAATCCATCAGCAGGAAAGAAATGACATAGAGGTCATTTTTCATGCTTCTCGATAACATTACTTTTTTTAAAAAAAGCTTTTGTCTAGGTTCCTGTTTCTGCAGTCTAAAAGGAAAGTTTTTTACAATTCAGAGGTAGCTGATAAGATACAATTTAATTCTGTAGTAACTTTAAAGGGATGGACAAGGTTTTTACTGTGCTGGGATGTTTGCTGGCTAAATACAGTTGGTCTGTTTGAGCCCCATGTTTTGTGCTGTTCCACAGCTCCTGGTGCAGTTGGCAGAGGGGAATGGCTGTGAGAGCTTGTGGCTTGATCATCTACAGGAGGCTGCAGCCAGCACCATCCTCTAAGGTCACTGACAGCATCGAGTACCTCCTGCTTCAGACATCCTACGGGACCCACCACTGGACCCCGCCCAAAGGTGATTTTTGTTCTGATAACACTCCTGGAGGTCATTGGTGTCAGATTGCAGAGTGGATTTTGGCTGAGGTCGGTTTAGAGGGGCTGTTACCAGCTGAGGGTAGCTGCTGGCTGTGCTGTTTGTCTGGTGGTGCTCCTCACGCAGCTGAGCGGGGAGTTTTCAGGCTGAAATCCTCTGCCAGTTGTGGCTGTACAAAGTACTGGTCACGACTGGTTTGGGTTGGGGCAGGGGGTGTCACCCAGCCGAGCTCCTCAGGTATCTGGTGTTTCTGGCAAGATGTTGGGCACACAACTGGAGCAAGGTAATGAGGGGATGTTTTACCTTCTTGCATCAGGTCTGATCCTTTGCCAGGCACCTCTGTTGCCAGTGCAGGATTGTTTGACCCATGCGTGATCAGAAGGGTCACAGTTTGCAGGAAGGCAAGCTGAAATCTGTTATGGTACGCTTTAATATACCTTTCTTAGGAGATGCGGGAGGTCAGTGATGAAGATCACTCGCCTCATGCAGTAGAGATGAGAGGGACAGGTAGGAGGATTAACCTTACCAGCCATTCTTGGTCATCAGCGGGGCCTCAGAGCAGAAGACAAGCCCTGTGTCCCTGGACAGAGCAGCACCTCCTCTGTAAAGGCACGTGGCAGAGACTGTGTTTGGTAGTACATAGCCACAGCCCTGGTACCAGGAGAAGTGCAGCGCAGAAATACTTCAGGTTCCCCGCGGATCTTCTTGCGTGCTGTTTTTTACCACCTGAGATTTCTTCCTGATGGTTTTTACTTCTCATTTTGTAAAATGCNAAAAAAGAAAAAAAAAATAAAAGGCAAATAATAGAAAGGAGTGGTTACATTTTTCTGTCCTGAAGGAAATTAACTTACAACAAAATTACGCTCTAGGAGTTGACTCTCCATTTTAAAATACTTTTAATTATTAATTACCTCTTTCATGAGATCTTTTCCTTCTCAATGCACTTTTCAAGGTGGAAGAAAGGTCTTCAAAGATACTTGGTGAGTGTCAATCACTGTGTATAAAATAAATTATGTAAAATCCCCATAGAGATTATTTTAAGAATAAAGCAGCCTTGAACCACTATATCTTGATCCTTATTAACTTCTGATATATTAAAGATCTCAGCACCCCATTCACTTGAATAAACCTCACATGTCCTGCTATCCCACTGTAGCTCACTCATACTGATGTGACAATTTCAGATGATTTCCACTGACGAACACAAGTGTCATTATACCCATTCTTTAAACTAGGGAAATAAAGTAAAGAAGTCTTACGTGACACTCCTATAAATGCAAACTACACATTTCGTCCTGCATATAATCTAAGGTAATCGCTCTGGATCACAAACTCTGGCCTGGCCATTAAAAAATTTTATTAGTCATGATTTTCAAGGGTATTTGATAAACATAGAAATTGTTAATCGGCATACAAAACATGAACACCACCTTGTTTTCCATGTAAACCATCTTGCTCTACAAGCACGTCACAAAAATAAAAGTTAAGAGCTTTAAAAGTTTGCAAATGTGTGCAGCAGGTGGGTGTTTCCTCTCCTGAGAGCAACTACAGCAGCACACTGTACTCGTTACTTGCAACCATTTTACCCCAAAAAAGACTTCAGCACACGTTCTGTTCATGCCAAAGAGTTTGCTGCTTTTTGAAATACAGAAGCAAAGAATGAAGAAGGGAAAGGGAAATGTATTAACTCATGTCACTACCCATCCATCTTCATTCCTTATTCATTTGTACATTAAGCTCTTTTTTCTAAGGTGATCCAAAGCCAAATCTGATTTAACCCTCCAGAACCGAATGGCTAATTTGCTTTTCCGGAGCACCACACAAAATGCTTTACCTTTAATTATTCTGACCCCATTCCTTGGGAATTAGGGCATTCCTGTGAAGAACAGGGTCAGGCTGCAGCCGCACTTTTTAAAGACAAGCTCCACAACAAGAGATAATCTGTATTGTAAAACGAGCCCGTAACTATTTTAGTTTAATTCAACAGGTATGGATCTGTGAAGCTGTGGTTGACGCTGTAGCAGATCCCCTTGGAAGATCATAGGATTACTCTACCCTGCACGTAAACAACAGGGCATTAAACATTCCACTGCTCCTTGGAACAAGTATTGGGGCACCCTGTTTTGAAGCTGAACACTGACAATAGATAACCACTTACAGCTTCAGTACAGCAAAAGTAACTGGAGAGGAGGGAATGGTTTTAATGCTAAATGACAACTATTCTACAGCTGGAGCTTGACACAGGGCTGCTACTTGCAGCAGCAAGTAAGAAATCGGGGTTTCCTTTGCCACTGACAGAACTTGAGGAAGTTACTGAAACAATTAATGCCATTAAATTCAGCTTACAAACAATTCAGTGTAGGGGATTTTTGTTTCCCCGGAAAGTATTTCAGAGTACTTTATTCCTCTATCCATGGCAATTAATGTCATTAAAACCGGCTTACAAACAACTAAATGTTGGGGATTTTTTTTGTTTCCCCACAAAGTATTTTAGAGTATTTTATTCCTCTCTCTGTCCTAAGTATAGCCTGGTGACCTCAGCACAAGAGGCCCCATCCTGCAGCTGATCCTGACAGCTGCCAGGAACAGCAGCTGCATGGAGAAGGGGAAGTGTCCAATACTGGGATATTGAATATTGGAAGTGTCCAATATCCAACCACGTGCCGAGGAAATAACCCACGAGTTATAGCAGGGTGCCAATTATTTGAAAACCGTGCCTGAGCGCCTCCTCCCAGCAGGATCTACTAAATGGCCCTCACGGTTTCTTCAATAATTTTAAAGTTTTATTTCATTTTTAAAACTTATAAAATATATTTTACATATATATGTATTACATAAAATATACTTAAACTATATTTTAAATAGTACTTAAGTATGCTATATATTGCACATAATATGTATAAATATATTTTTCACTGCGTTTACATATTTTACATACTATATGAATTACATGCTATCTATAAAATATCTAAAACGCATAAGTGAAAAATATTTTATAATCATAAAAAATGCAGCACAACAAACCGCCACGCGTCCGGACTTGCACCGCGTGTCTGAAGGGGGGACATGTCTCATCCTTCCCCGAGCCGTCCCGCCGCGGCTTTTCCCCGTCTAGAGCCCGGTGGGGCCGGTCAGGGCGGTGTCCCCGGAACCCTCCCTGACCCAGCCGTCCCCGTCCCCTCAGGGCTGGGACCCCCCCTCACTCACCGGCCGCGGCGCCGCTCGGCGGCGGCCATTAAGCCGCGTCTCCATGGCAACAACGCTTTTCCCGCTTCAAACGCCCGCGCGCAGCCTCGCGCGCACAGCAAGCCAATAGAGAGAGGGGAGAGGGGAGGGCGGGGCACGTCCCGGCGGCGAGAGGCCAATCAGAGACCCCCTCGGGTGTGGGGGCGGGGCTCAGGGGAAGGGGGGAGGGCGGGACGAGAATGGAGT
>VZTG01000761.1:0-28146 GCA_013397845.1 Melanocharis versteri | reverse complement strand
GGTGACCCTCTGCGGGCGGGGAGGGGGGGGCAGGGCAGCGGGGCCGCGCGGCGCCAGGCGCCGGGGCCCTGCTGGGATTTGTGCTTGTCCTTCCAGGCACGCACGGGAGGTGGTGCTGGTCCCCCGGGCTGGCCCCGGGGCTGTGGGGGCCGGAGGGGGGGTGTCGTCTTTGTTGTGGCCGATCAGGAACTAGTGGAGGCGGTTAAAGGGTTTGACCAAAAGAGCTGAGCGTCGTCCAGGGGCGTGGTTGGTGGTGGAAGGCTCAGTGCTGCGGTTTCCCGCATTGGAAGCTGGAGGTGTCACGATGCCGCTCTTGGCGTCCCAGGGAAATACAGTGTTCTGTAAAGTTATTTACTGAAGCATGCGTCTCTGTCAAAATGCACAGCTTTGCCCGGAACTGGGAATCGCCCAGATTTGTGACATGGATTAGTCATCTCCATTGCTTTCCCTCTTTTTCTCTGTAGGACTACTCATGCTGGCTGCGTCGCTTATTGCTGACAATATTTATCACTTAAGAGGTGTGTTCTTTACTGTTTACATCAATCAGTGCTTAACACACGTGCCAAGAAGCTTTTAGTTTTGTATGACAGCCTTGTGTCTAGGCGAGACAGCAAAGAGCCTGTCCTTTGTCATTCATTTTCTCAGCTTTGCCCCTGATATCCTAAGGAGTCCTGTGCTCCAGGGAATCTGTCCAGAGCAATTATTTCCGTATGCCAGTTCCAGTAATGTTGAAGTATTACCTCTGCACAGAGCCTTTGGAGTGTTGCAGTGGAGAAGTTTCAGAGTGTTAATCCCTGGCTTTCTTTTTGCTTTGTAATTTCCCCCCCTCGCCCCTACAATATGGTTTGTAATCCATCAGCAGGAAAGAAATGACATAGAGGTCATTTTTCATGCTTCTCGATAACATTATTTTTTTTTAAAAAAGCTTTTATCTAGGTTCCTGTTTCTGCAGTCTAAAAGGAAAGTTTTTTACAATTCAGAGGTAGCTGATAAGATACAATTTAATTCTGTAGTAACTTTAAAGGGATGGACAAGTTTTTTACTGTGCTGGGATGTTTGCTGGCTAAATACAGTTGGTCTGTTTGAGCCCCATGTTTTGTGCTGTTCCACAGCTCCTGGTGCAGTTGGCAGAGGAGAATGGCTGTGAGAGCTTGTGGCTTGATCATCTACAGGAGGCTGCAGCCAGCACCATCCTCTAAGGTCACTGACAGCATCGAGTACCTCCTGCTTCAGACATCCTACGGGACCCACCACTGGACCCCGCCCAAAGGTGATTTTTGTTCTGATAACACTCCTGGAGGTCATTGGTGTCAGATTGCAGAGTGGATTTTGGCTGAGGTCGGTTTANGGACAGAGCAGCACCTCCTCTGTAAAGGCACGTGGCAGAGACAGTGTTTGGCAGTGCATAGCCACAGCCCTGGTACCAGGAGAAGTGCAGCACAGAAATACTTCAGGTTCCCCGCGGATCTTCTTGCGGGCTGTTTTTTACCACCTGAGATTTCTTCCTGATGGTTTTTACTTCTCATTTTGTAAAATGCAGTGCTTTCAAAGCGTAGTGCAGCGGTTTGTAGACTAGAGTCTGCAAACTGCAGGGAAAAAATCTTTTAACAGTGTCAGCAAGGCTCTCCTATTAAGGGAAAGAACAAAACTTTCCAAACCTCCCCCTTTGTCTACTCCACCAAGGGCCTAAGGGAGTTGAGTCTGCAGCCTAGTGGAAAGCTAAAAAATGTCTGCTGGACCGTGATTGATTGTTGTGAGAAGAAACCCTTGTGGAAAGGCTCCCTGGGAACACAGTAATTCTGGACAAGCGATTTGGATTACTTGTAGGCGTTTTGGTAGGGAGTTAATTGTCTCATAAGCATGCATCTCACACACCCAGAACCACGGAATAGTGTAGGTAGGGAGGGGCTCTTGAAGGTTGTCAAGTCCAAGCCCCCACCAGTGAGCAGGACATCCTCAACTAGAGCAGGTTGCTTGGAGTCCCATCCAGCCTGGATGTTTCCAGGGATGGGGCACCCACCACCTCTCTAGGAAACTTGTGCCAGTGTTTCACCCCCCTCATGCTAAAAACAAGTTGTCCTTGTCTGTAGTCTGTTTGCCCTCTCTTAGTTGAAAAACAGGAGCCCTTCTCCTGTCACTCTAGGCCCTGTTCAAAAGTCTGTCCCCATCTTTCTCATAAACCACCACCCTTCAGGCACCAGAAGGGTCTCCAAGGTCTCCCCAGAGCCTTCTCTAGGCTGAACAGCCCCAACTCTCTCATCCTGTCTCCAAAGCAGAGGTCCTTCACTCCCTGGTCATATTCATGGCTTCCTCTGGACTTAGTCCAGGTCAATGTTCTTCCCTTGCTGAGGACTCCAGAGCTGGATGCAGCACAGCTGGTGGGGTTGCACCAGAGCAGAGGGGCAGAATCACCTCCCTCAACACACTGCTTAAGATTTTGGAGAACAAAAGCTACATGCAAAAGCCCCAATCTGGTGGTGGCCTGTAATAGAGGCTTGGTATTGATTTGGGGGAATTTAATGAAAAGAAGCTATTCCATTTTATAGTGTCTGTGATAGATAGATAGGTCTTCCAAGGCGGCCCTGGGATGTGTGATGTGGTAACATAATTTGTACTTGATGCTGACGTAGATTCCATGTGGCAGGAGCCAGAAGGAGAAGTTGTAATTGTCTTTCCAAGCACGCGCAAAAGGCAGTTTACAGCTACAGCTGTACCTTGTTATTTTAAAAGTTCTCTAAGCGGCTGCAACTCTTATGGGATTAAACTGGACTTGCTTGGATCCCCTCACATGAACCTCATCAGCCTTATCTCTGCTCCTAGGACTGTGACTTTGCACTAGCTGAGGCTGACGGGAAGGGGATATCGGGTTCATTTTCCTTCTCAATCTGTTGGAACTGCACTAGTGGAAACAGGTGGAGGGATCTGAAAGCTGTGCTGTGTGAGGTGCTGCCTGCAGTCCTTTTTCTGACCTGCAGGTAGACAGTACTGCACAAACTTGGCAACTTACTGAGCTTAGACCTGAGGTTGTCAACAGGTGTCCGTATCAGATGCTGTTTTCTGCACAGCTGCTGCTTGAAAGGAAAGAGTGTTTTACATTTGAGATGATGTCATGTTGTAAGAGGTGTTCACACTTTTGATACACAGGCAGGGAAGTGAGTGAGACCTGTTGCAAAAGCAAAACAAACTTTCCACACACCCCGGCTTTGGGTACCTGGGACCTGAGGAACGTTTCATCTCTGTGATGAAATTATAGCTATTTTCAGCTGGCTACATAGAAAATAGACACCAGGGACAAAATAGAGCTTAAACTTTTTTTTCCCCTCCCAAAATGTCCCAACTCCTGCTGTGTTGCTTTTTTGAGGTATTGCTTGGCTTGTTCTATTTATGTTCTGGTCCAGAGCTTTCATGAGAAAACCAAATCTGACATTTCTCAACAAAAGTACAAACGGCTGGGGATGTGTTATATTTATCTGTTGTTTGTAGTGGCACCTCTCATTCTGAGCAATGTAAAATAAATGGTGTGTCTTAGGAGAGCTACCCAGCTGGTGAAAGGACTGGCTTTTAGACTTGTTGCTTGTTTCAGAGGGGAGTATGGAAGAGAAAAAGTCCTTATCTGCCTAAATGAAACCTACCTTTTAAATAGTATGTGTTGATGCCTGGTCCTGTGGTGTCTGAGCTGTTGACATGAGTAAGAGTTTTGCAGAATTGAGCCTTAAGCTGGTGTGAGAGGACATGGTTGAGAGAGGATTAAGATTCTCAATGACCTGTCTCCGCTCTAACTGGATAAAGGAAAAATGAGGGACTCAGTCCTCAGGACAATCTGTAGTGGAACATTATGGGTGTAGAGCACTCCAGAAGTGGAGAGAAGGAGTGGGAAGAAAAGATGTCTGGTGCTGATAGGCAGATGGAAATTTCAGGAGGTGAGGGATAAACAGTGATCCAAAAAGCCACAAGACAAAGACAAATCAAGACAAAAGATCTGGAAAAGCAATCTCTATTCCCCAGTTTCCATTTCATCCTGTGTCAGCTACCGTGTACTCTCATCTCTGTCTCCCATTTTTTCCCGCTTAAAGCAAAATGTGAGATTCCTTCCCAGAGATTTACTTTTCCACCCTCTTGGCAGGCCACGTGGACCCAGGGGAGGATGACCTGCAGACAGCCTTCCGGGAAACGCAGGAGGAGGCTGGTCTGCAGGCCAGCCAGCTCACCCTCATCGAGGGCTACAAGAAGGAGCTGCACTACCCTGTCCGTGGCAAGCCTAAGACCGTCGTGTACTGGCTGGCAGAAATGAAGGACTGCAACACAGAAATCAAGCTGTCGGAGGAGCACCAAGCCTTCCAGTGGCTGAAGCTGGAGGATGCCTGCAAATTTGCTGAATATGAGGACATGCAAGCAACTCTGAAAGAAGCGCATCAGTTTCTCTGCTCCAGAGAATAAGTGTTTTTATGAAGGGGATTTCTTGAGGAGACGTGGCTGCTTTTTATTTTTTTAAACTGGGGGAAGAATTACATGGCTGCAGAAATGTAGATTTCTTTTTTTTTAATCTGTAGAAATTCAGTGAGGATACATGGAACTTTTAAAGATATTGTGCTTTTGTCTCCCCTAGCTAGCATAAAAGAGCATAGTTTGATTGAACCATAAGCCAGAGATGTCTGAATTGAAGCCCAGAGCTAACAAAAGACTTCCTCTGTCTCTGTCTCCTTTTCTTTTTCTTTTTTTTCCCCTTTCTTTTTCTCCCTTGAAGTGCTGAACAACCACAGGGCTTTTTGAAAAATCAACCACTTGATATATCTTGACTTGCTGATGTAAAGCTAGAGAGTTGAGAAAATGAGCATATGGGGATTTTTAATAACAAAACGCTTACTGCAGAAGTCATACCTTGAATTTCAAACGAGGAAGCAGTAGTTTTATTCTCAGCTCTTCCAGAGAAATGCAGTGATAACTTGTCAGATCATTTCAGGTCTTTTTTGTTCATATCATGGATTTATGTACATCCCTAATGTACTGTTGTTAGAATATTTTCCATCTAGAGAGTCTTAGTAAATGGTTCAGTATTTAAGAGGTAAACTGAAGTTCTTTCTTTGCCTCATTCTTTTTGTTTTTTGATCTTTAACAGACACCTTTTTGTTTTTTTGATCTTTAACAACACCTTAGGGTTGGGAAAGGGTACTTAATACACTTTCTGCACAGGATACCCAAACTTACGTGCAATCTGGTGTCTGTTTAATACTGTCAGTGCTTCTGTGGCTGCAGCCACTCATCTTTTGGAGCAGCAGACATTAATAATGTTGGTGTCAGTGTGACAGTAGTCTCTTGCTTGTCACTCCATTATCTTCCAGTGGAGTGATTTATAATTGCATATATTTATATTTTCAAAAGAAAGAGACGCACTATAAGGAGGCTTTTATATATAAATATGTATGTATATATACACATAAAAAACTTCAGTGCTCCCCCACATTACAGTCAGGCTTTATTTTGATTATGAGCACTGCTCAGAAGTGTTTCATTCAGGTGGTGGCGGAGAGTGGAACAACCAGAGAGAGTGGGAGAGAAGAGTTAAAAGCCTGTGCAGCTCCAGTCTTGGTTTTACAATATTGTTTGAGCTACCATTTAATCAGTGCAGTGTAAACAATGGTGTTGCTGCCTTCGTGTTTATGAGCAAGATTAGCATATTAAGCTGGAGTTAGAGAGTCATTAACAAGTCATCGGTTCTGCCCATTCAGCAGTAATGAACACAGGCACTTGGTGCTTTGGAAGGCACATCGTTAGCTCAGCTCCAAGTCAGTATTTCCCTTTTAATGGCACTGCTTACACAGGGTTCCCAAAGCGTGTCAAGGTTTTGGAGGGCGACCAGTGCTGCGCACTGTAAGGTGATGTGCTCCTTGGACAAAATTCTAAGGGGTGTAACTGTGATAGTGAGCGAGGCACTCTGTGTGCATTTTAAGTGATTTATGTACAGAATGTATTCCCACAAGTTTTGTGACTAAAATGATGCTTACACATTTTTTGATCCCAGAGTCTTTGGGTTTCATTTAAAGCGGAAACATTGGAAAGTCAGAATTTAACTCTGATTCTTGCTGCTCACTGGTAAAGAAAGAGTTTTTCCTCTGCCCATGTGTAGTAGTAAAATATTTTCCCAATGAGCATCTGGGAAACCCTCCAGTAAATAATTATGGAATAATCTGCCTGGCAAAGATACTTATTTCCAACCTCTATGATATTTATGCCCTAAACCAATAGGGCTTGTATTTTTTTTTTAGACCAGTTAAGTTTTTGGTTATAATAATATCTCATGAAGGTAAACTTTTTACCATTTAAAAAGAAAAATTAAAAAAAAAAACAAAAACAGAGATTTAAAATTCCCTGGAGGGACCTTACTTCTGTCATAGATTAAATAAAACCAAACTCAAGAGAAGTCCAAGCTACACTGAAATAGCAGAACAGCTTAATTTAGGTCAAGTGGAAGGCATTGCTCAAGTAAGGGACATGAGGATATGGCTTCCCTTGCTCTACTGAACAAATACACTGACACAGCTCATACTTGTAATTTCCTGGTGTTATTATTTCTATGTCCGCATAATTCCTGACTTATAGCCATGATTACATCACCTCAGTCAGAGAAGGAAAGCATACATTCCTGAATATTAGGAAAGCACTAAGACACAGCAGGTTTCACTGAGAAAAGATCAGGATTGAGTGTGACAGTCACAGGTAATTATGCTCAAACAAGAAGTGTAAGGGCTGAAAACAATGTTTTACTCCTGTCTAAAAGGCAAACAGCTCTATATTGCTGCTCTGTTGGAGCAATGTATCTATTCATTGACTATTCTGTATGATTATAGGAAATCAGAGACTGAAGCTGGTATAAAGTGGCTCTATATGCGATATCCCCAACAAGCATGACTGACGTTACTTGCCAGTCTATATAATAAAAGAGGATGTGTGTTATAATAAAGTTTAGTACATCCTAAATATGGAAACGTTTTAAGAGACACATGCTCTCTCAGCAGGGCTCTTGCAGTGATGCAGAGAGGACAGTGGAGTGCTACCTTTTAAGTTAGAAAAATGACTTGCTGTTACTTAATTGACAACTTAGTGGGGATGAATATTTTGGCAGATGTCCAGAAGAGATTTTATAGAAGGCAGTGCTTATTAATAATTACATTCTCACACTGACAATGTAACTGATGGCCTTCTGTGTCTGTTGGCAGCTAGTTTTATCTTAAAAAGAATTTAAGGATCATTAGGACTCCCGTTTTTACCTTTGGCCTTGTTTTCAAAGATTCACTTTTTCATATGCTCAGTAACTTGAATTTTGGTTGAATGAGCAATTGCAGCTGGCAAAAGTCCCAGCTTCATCTAGGTAAACCCGGGGTTTGTTACGGGTTAAAGGAGCTCTGGAATTGCTAAGCAGTATGTGCCTATACAAACCAAACAATCTACTCTGCTTGCTTCATCCTTGTGCTGTGCAAGGAGATTGTACTCAAGTGTTTAGAAAAAAACCCCAAACAGTGCTTCCTGTCAAATCAGCGAGGGTAGGGAAGAGATCAGCTGTGGTGGCACTCTTCCTGGTGGCAACAGTGACACAGGGTGGAGCAACAGCTCTGCCATTTTGGAGCTAGTCCACTTGGTAATTGATGTTATCAAAAAGAGGAGTGACAGTCCCATCTTTCCACTCGATGAGGATCTCTCCACGCCTCAGGGAAGGGGAGCGGGATGGTGGGAGGTATGGCTGGGGGCCTCTTCGTAAGGGGGTCGGCTCCCGTAAATCCACTCTGCTGCTGTTGGCTGGAGAGCTCTTCAGAGCAGAGAGGATTTTCTTTTTCCTAGGAGAAGAGAGAAGAGAGTAGCTGCACATGTCTGCCACGTGGTTGCTTCTCCATGTCAGCCACTGTCATGCCACCTCCTTCAGTGATGGCACAAGATATGTAGGAGGGGAGGAGCCAGCTTTCGTGGCTGCGTTTGGGTGGGTCAGTGAGTGGGATGGATAGACCCGATGGCAGAGAGGAGGAATCACCAAGGGTGACACACTGGTGACCAGACCCATCTGCTGAGAGCCAGAGACATCAGGTGTGGAATGGGGAAGGGTACCAAGACCAAGACTTCTGTTTTGAAATGTTGGAGTTTTTCTTTAAAATGCTGTTCATGGCAAAGCCAATGAACCCGACTTTCACTTACTTGTTGTAGTGAACATTGAGCGTCAGTATTATTAATCCCAGTATGAATGCCAAGGGGCTGAGGACCAGCATGGCCGTCTTCCAGTTCGTGCCTGAAAGGGTGTCATAGAAAGCATCACATATTTCCTGTATGTATCCCTGTTCTCATAGCATATCATGCAATAGCCACGACTGCCACATAAAATCACCTGTAATGTCCCTGAAGAATGCCAGATAACAGGAAAAGTGCTTTGTCTACAAGATCAACATCTTACAGCTGCTTTTACACTGCACAGCATCCTTCTATTGAAAGTGGCCACAAAAGCTTTTCTTTCTTGCTATGGAGACAATGACATCTCATGCTTCTCCACTCTGCAGCTTTCTGATACAAAATAAGAAGGGCTGGGGAAAACAGAAGTGCTAGCAGGTGTCTGATTCTCCTGGGGAGCTGCGACAAAGCACTTTCATGTTTCTACTAATTTTTTTATCACAAGCCTGTGGAGATTTGTTTAATCTTTAAAAAGAGTCTTTCTGACAGGTAATTTTGTGCCCTCATTCCCTATTGAGCATCCTCAGCAGTACCCCAGGGAAGTGTATCTCTGTTGCAATGGCACTGATGAACCTTCATCTACCTGGTCCCTTCCTCCTCTGGCTGATCCCTGGACCTACCTGCAAGCCTGGCCCCAGTGTTTTTTCCCCGATTTCCGTGCTTCTTGGAGTGGTTGTGGGATGGATCTAGTGGAAGAAGCAGAAAGACTCCGATTAGCAGCTTCCAGTCAGACCAGGGGTCCAGATTCCTCATGAGGCTTCACTGTAACCACAAATCCCTTTTGTATGGGACCCAGAAAGGAAAAGGAAACTTTATTGTCACTTGGTGTTCCCCAGCCACACATAATTTTTGCTCCTAAAACAGTTGGTGGCTGTGCCTCCAGGTTAAGTCTGTATCGCTGAACCACTTGCCAAGGGAAATTCCTCAGCATGTTGGGTGAAAGCACTCAGTGGTACACATGGAAGTTCTTCAGAAGTCCTCAGGTGCTTTTCCACTGCTGAAAATAGCTGGAAATGCTGCCCACACTTTCCTTCCTCCTGTTCTCACTCATGCATTCAGAAAAGTGCTCACCCTCATTTGCCGGGAGTTGTGCCTGTTTGGTCTTCACCGGAGACACTGTGCTGTTGAATTTGTTAGCCAGAGGTGGTTCAGTCAAGCTCACAGAAGACTCTCGGTCCACAGCATCGATCTTTGATGAATCAATGGTTTTAGCTTGGAAGGAAATAAAGCAAAGATCTGTGTGATTATCATTTACTTTTTGTATAGGATCCTGGATACGCTCAGTGCCCAGCCAGGAAAGGGAACCCAGCCCTGCTGGTTTGCTTCTTTGCCCTGCAGGGTGAGCAGGATGTGGTGCAGTGGCAATCACCTGTCCTGTCCCTCAGGGGCCTTCAGCTGTTAGAGATTTTAAAGGTGAAATGAACCTCTCAACATGGAATCAACAACCAAAGCAGAGCTTGCTTTCTGGTGGTAGATGTGGTCATTGGTTTTAAAAGTATGAGTGCAACACCAGCTGTTAAAGGATGATGTGTGGGGAAGAGGCAAGTGGAAGAATCACAGCTATTAACAACACTGCAGATATAAAAATGGGATCCAAAGCGTGGTAAGTAGTCCATACCTCTTGCAAGGCTCAACACCTTCTTTTCCCTTCCTGTCCTGCTGCAGAGTAGGGTATGTGGGGAAGCAGCTGCTGCCAGCAGGGAGGTTGTGGGAAGTTTGGTGTCAGCCATTCACCCCTCTTCTGCAATGATGCATTATGCCAAGACCAAGAAAACTGTGACTTCAGGGCTCCCTGCTGCCTATCCAAACCCCGTCCCATCCTGTGGCGTGAGCACCCACACCACAGCTACACAGGTGTAATTTATGGAGCAGATAACCCGCCGAAGTAGAAGTCGTCTGTTGATGATCAGCTGGAAGTTAGATAAGAAATGCCTAAACAAATAGGACTTTGATATTGTTACTGAGTAGTCAGAGGTTCCCTCCAGTAGACTGAACCATGGGATTGATAGGGAAATTACGAGTTTGCACGAGACGCACCAAGTGGCGCAACCTGATTCAAAGGCTGCTCTATGTTTACCCTCACAGCCTTATTTGGGGATCCTGGCTTCAAGGCAGCCCTGGGCTGCCAGGAACACTGCCTTGGGGAATGAAAACGCTCTTTTCACATGCCTTTTTCCCATATCTTAAATGTTCCACGCATTTCCTAGCCTATATTTAACCAGCCTATTATGGTATCTAATTTGTGTGGTCCTTATTTAACTTAATGTTAAACAAACACTAACACTTGTAACTACTGTGATAATTACATGTTGACCTTCTAGTTGGCTAATTAAAAACCTTGAGGGGAAAAGGGCCACCTTCTCTGCACATGACAGCCGAAGCAACTGATGTATCTCTTTTTATTTCAAATTAGATATAGCCTCTCTGTGTCAAAAGGTTATACTTATAATCCATCTGCTTATGCCAGCCAGATACATCACCTCTTTACTCATTTCTGCAGAGCAAAAAATCTCATTGGGTCCATCAGCCTTAAGGTAAGGAATAGCCTCCTGTCAGGGAAATAATTTTCCCTGAGGAATGTTGGGAGCCTCATCACCTACAGAGTGGACAAACACATAAAAGCCATTACAAACACCAGCTCTTTTTGGGCCTCTGGAGTGGAAGAAAGGAGAGGAGGGGAGGAGAGGAGGAGCTGAATGTGATTTTCAGGTCTCAGTTCTGCACACAACTTTACAAGAAAAGTACTGAAAACCACCTTTCATTCAGAAAGGACTTAAATGAAAGTGGGAAACAGACTGGACCATGAATTATCAGTGGTTAGCAGTGGGCTTCACTGGACATGTGACAAATGATCACAGTCACATCTTGGTGCAATGACCATGCCTGGTGTCTGGTAGCTTTTTGTCAAACTCCTAAAATTGTGACAAGACCAGGATTTTTGCCCTTTCGGTGTCCTGTCTAGACAAAGGCCAGTGAACACTCGTGAAGGCAGAGTTTAGATTCTCTTCAGCAAGGGCCAAGGCCATAAACTGGTAATATAAACACAATTCTTAGTAATTTTTGATGTCATCTTCTGGGATTTCTTAATGCAAAGGGAGGGCAACACTTAAGCTACCTCCCACCACTTGCTGTGTTCACCAGCCTCTTTATGGCTACATTGGGCACCAGGAGCAAGGTTCACTTCTGAGGATAATGAGAACATGGAATGAAGGTTAGAACTGGGTTTCATTAGTGAGAGGTGCACTGTTGGAGTCTCACAGGAGAGAACTTATATTTCAGAAACTGAAGCAATAATTTCCGATACAGCTGCTTCTCAATAATTCATACAAGTTTAAAAGAGATTTTCAGCTGCCTCCAGTTGTTATCTTACCAAAAAAGGCATCCCAAACTACCGAAAACTCTTTCAAAGGCTAAAGTGCCTGACTTTATGAGACTTGCTTAGCTGTTTTGTGCTTGGGAAGCTCAAGCAATTTCAACTATTTTAGCAGTGGGCACCAATTCAGAAATATTTCAACAAAATGTTTGTCTGTCCTCAGAAATGCAGCTGGGTTTTGGGGGCCTGATTCTGTAAGGTGTTGCGTGCTTCTGGAAAACACTGAACAGCCACTACTGGAAACCAGTGGTACCAGGTAGTGGAGCTGAGCTGGAGCCATTTAGTGTTTCTCCAGGTGGGAACGAAGTGAGCATGAGTTAGAATGATGGGCGCGAGCCTGGTGTTAGGTGGCTTGGATGACATGAAAGTTAGATGTTATCCGACGCTAAATCTACCTCATCTTACTTTCATAGATCCACACACGTGTGTCTAGGGCTTGCTGTGTTGGTTTGCTGGGCCTCTGAGCTGCTGTCCGGCCAGCAGCACAGATGGTTTCATCTTCTAACGTCTTCCACCTGCTGTGCTTGTCCTTCTCCCTCGAGATAAAAACCTTGTGGCCTCCCTCCTTGGTGCCGAGGTGGAAGCCCAGGCTCTGCAGAGTCAAGTGTCCCTTCTTGCTGCAGGACCATGCCTGGCGTTCCCAGTCTCCACAGGGCTCCAGCTTGACCAGGGCGTACTCGCGCAGCCTGTGGGCCGACAGGCACCGCTTGGTGTGCAGGCTGACGATGGTGCCCGTGTCGGGGTCCCAGCCCCACCGCTGCTGCTGGGACTGCTCCTTGCAGCTGGCCAGGCCGATGCTGTTGGTCTCCTGGGAGGCACGGATGCACTTTTCCAGCCGGGTGTTCCTTATGAGGAAGCCTTGTCCCTCCGCTACTGCGGTACAATCAGAGCACGGTTTAGTACTGTGCGCGCCTGAGGCAAACACATCTCCCTGTAAATACGCTGGGGGAGGTAAGATATAACCCACCAGTCCTTTCCTGGATGGGCATGCCTGGATAAACAGTTCCCACAGCTGCCTAATTTCCTGGAATGGCATTTCTTTGAAAAAAAGGAGCGCACAAATAGCCATGAGCAGTGCTGGAGAAAAATAGCAGTTACGTAACTAATGAGGAAAAACATCCTTCCAGCTTTAATGATTATATCAAATATCTGCCTATATATATATTTAATTCAGTACTTGAACTGTTTTAACTGTATCCATCCTTCCTTTCCTCCAAAATAATTAGATGGTTTGAGGGATTTTTTGCCCCTGTCCAGGTCAAATCTTTCTTATAAAAGAGCAGTTGAAATCCCCCTCTTGCTGTTCATCTGGGGCCAACTAGGCCACCTTGGGCTACATGTTCTATTAAGTGGCTTCTGGAAATACTAAAGCAGTGCAGGGATAAAACTATATCCCACCAGAAGTGTGTAAGTACTTGGCTGAGGCAGCTCATGTAAGTGTTGAAATTAATTATCTTGGATTTAACACACCTGACATTTGTCTGTGCACCTTAGGAACAAAGGTACTACTTTTAAAAATCCTTTTGTAAGAGAGAGACGTTGCAGCTGTCCCACAACAAACACACAATTTGAAGCAATTTCCGTAATTGCTTCTTGCTTTTAATAGCAACAGGCCCCAACATCTCAGATGATTTAGGATGGAAATCATCACGTTAGCTGGAGAATCGCCACTGTTTTCAGTATAACTTCATCAGGTGTGGCCTGTGAATATCCTGAGCAAAATGTTAAGTGCTAAACCATCCATCACTGTTGCAAGTGCACCTTCTGCTGTGTATTTTATGCCTAAGATAGATGGATAGAAATAGAAGTTTCAAATTTCTGAACATCCTGAGAAATCTTTTAATAACAACGCATGGCAACCCCCAGCTTTCGCAGTGACGTTTTCTCTCTCTTTTCCCCAGGAGACAGAGTTATAAAAGCCCTATCAGCATATAGCACTGAGCATAAAGAGTAAGAGGACACTGAAAAGTGATGTTAGGCAAGAACATTGATTTTTATCTAAACTATTTCTGCAGAGTTTCCCCTTCCAAAGCAAAAAAAAAAAAACCAAAACAATACTGAGCCAATACAAGTATTTGGCTCAGTACCTAAAAAGATTAGTGACAGTATAAACAGAAGCTGATGCACAATAACAATGGTATAAACAATAGCTTAAAGGAGCTCTCATGTTTTTCTCTCAGGAAATTCTAGGGTTCTGCTAGATTAATAGTGCTTTGGGGATGTTAAATCAGAAACAGCTCAGGGCTTTCTGCTCAGCCTGAATGCCTGAGGAGAGGAGCCAGAAACCACAGTGCTTCTCCACCAACTCTGAGATTGTCTGATCAATGTGTCTGCACTGGAATGTTGACTTGCATGGACCTGTGATAGCCACCAATCCAGACAATTCCTGCCGAGCCAATGTGCCTAAATGGAAATTTAAATTTCTGGGCTATCTGTGGACAACTTGTGAGCCCTGTTCTCTTTAACCTTTACTGAGGGCTGGGTGGAGGTAAGATATTTAATGCACTTTGGACTTGAGTTTCTGCCAGCTTCTAAAGGCAGGAGAAACTTATCAAATGTAATTTCCCATAAACTGTAGAAAATTGAAATGGATTAATACAATCTCCCCAGCCTCACCCCACCCTTGCCATTTTTCCCTAGGATCTGGAATTCAGTATTCTCTTTGCTTCAGCTTAACTGGAAACCGATTTCCAAACTAGTAATTTGAGACATGCATTAAAATGTACCAAGGGAATGTGACAAATGTGCTGGATCAGATAAAACATCTGCTGAGCCCAGGATCCTGTCTCCAGCACTGGGCCATTAACATTTGCTAATAGAGAAAGGGGGTAAGAATCAGACAAGTAAAGAGCTCACTCAAGACAACAAGATGCCAGTGCCTCCTTCCAAGAATCACAGAATTGGTGGGGTTGGAAGGGACCACTGGAGATCATCCAACCCAATCCCCCAGCCAACACAGGGTCACATCCAGGTGGGGTTTGAATGTCTCCAGAGAGGGAGATTCTACAACCCCTCTGGGCAGCCATTCCAGTGCTCTGGATGAACTAATTCAGAGAGTATCGCTGTGTATTTATGGGTAAAATGGTTTTGCTCAATACATTGTATTTTTCAACTCTGAAGTTCAAAGAGAAATATAATTTTATTGCTCCATCAGTATCAGGAGCTCCTTCTGCAGCTTCACACAGTCAACTTAAGTTTTGATTATTCTTAATTACTTTGTGGCATCAGCCACAAATTAATTACTTCATTATTCACCCCTTTTGATCTTTCTGAGCACCTGCTGATACCATCACTGCTGTGATTATTGTCAACTTATTCCACCTCTTTGTTCCAGCCTGTGGGCTGGGTCTCTCTCCTACTCCTTGAGAATGGAGTTTCTTAAGAGCCTTAGTGGGAGATTCTTATCAAAAGTCTTTTGCAAACACTAGCGCAAGACCTTGGTCAGCTCAGCACATTTATGTTCTTACTGATACCATCATGGATGTCAGACATTCCCATTACAAAAGCTGCATTGACTTTTCTCATGTTTATCTGTCTGTAAATACTGTTCTTTGCTTCCACTGACGTGCCTGATGCTGAAATGGAGCCTGGGGACCTGTGTCTCCCTAGGCTGTGCAAGGATCCCTCTTAAGAGGAACATTATTGCTGTAATGCAGGCCTTTGGTGTTGAAGTTGCTTTAAATAAGAATTTATACACTCCTTAGAAACTTTTTAAAAGGCCATCTTTAGTTTCCTGTAACTCAAATGACATTTGGGCTGGTCCTTTGCCACAGATTATTTATCTTTCTTTCTTCTCCTCCTAAAACTTCCTCTGTTGCCAATTCTGTTTGATAACACTCTTCAAACTGCAGAGAGTGACTGCCATGACCTCTCTGACCATGTCTGAAGTGAGCACTGGAGCCAGTAAACCATTCAGCCTTTCTACACTGCCCTACTTTTGGTTGCCCTTCTTGCATTTGTGCCAGTTATTTACTGTCCTCCTGACCCCCACCAAGTTCCTGCTTCAGATAATATTTGAAAATTTCTGCTGGCAGTTTTTGTATTCTCTCTCTCGGCTGCTCATCCAAGTCGTTTTCTCATATGTTTTACTACAGGTTTTATTATTAAGCATGCCACAACCTTTGCTGTTTTTTCTTTACCTTGCTTGGCAGTGACTGTCCATTTGAAAGTTTTGGGTGTATTTATTACGCTTTGAAGAGTGCTGCTGTTTGACCCAGGAGGAGATATGTGTCTTCCTCTCTGTAGAGTCCCTGATGTATTATGTTCCCCTCTAAACAATCACCGTGTTTGTTACCTGCACAGTAGCAGCAAACATTGCAGTTGCATGTGACTGGCAGCAGCCATTGCACGTGCCCCACACAGTCATAGGGGGTAGACCCACAACTAAACCTGGAGTATGTTTACTTTGAGATACACATCAAGCACCAAAAACCTTTGCTCAGGAGACAAAACGACATCCCGAGTCTCGCTGCCCGGTGGTCCAACAAATAAGGCCATGAGCTCTAACATTTTAGGAATGTTAACCTGGAGCACCCAGAGCATGCAGTGTACTCCCTGAGGATGGGACTCAGCATCCCTGGAAAATGCCAGCCTTACCCACAGAGCCCAAGTAGATGCCTGCTTTGGGCTGCTCATGCTTGAACACTTTGGCCTCTTCGTATTTTTAGGAACAAAATAAACAATATCTAGCAAGGCTGTTGATGCCAGCACATTTGTCCTGTGATACTGACATTCTGTCTGGTTACAAGATAGAAAAGCAAGCAAATACAGGCCGCGGCTTCTCTGCAGCATGGCCACCCTTGGGACATGCTGTTCCACGTAGGATTAGGGGCAAAATCCATGCAACATTCCTAATTAAGGTAATGCCACTAAGAAAGCCTTGGTTACCAGTAATCCCAGTGTGGCTGGGAAAGTTTCTGCTGCTTCTAAGCAATGCCTATGATCTCCTGATCAAAGACATTTTCAGATTGTTGGGGGTGGCTTGGCCCATATTTTTTCCCAACCACTGCTTTTTTCTTAAGAATATCTTGGTCTTGGTTGACCAACAGGGCTTCATATCTTTCCATGTTACTGCGAGGTCCACTTTTGGCCAAGTGTGTCTGCAAAGGCCTCCAAGGGAGCAGAGCAGCCATAGGAAAAGGAGGAAGGCTTTGGCATGGAAAAAAACTCTATAAATGATGGGAAGCAGGGGAGGATGGTGAAGTCACCACAAAGCTGATACAAGTGGGGAAAACCAGTCCCAGGGGGCACGATATGATGGGTGTCTACAAAATCTTGAGGGGTCTGGAGAGGATGGAAAGGGGCTGTCTGGTCAAGGGCTGATCCCAGATGGGACAAAGGGTGCCAAGGGAAGGCTCGCAGTGTGCAGGAGGTGGTTCTGCACTGAGGCGTTGTGTGTTGCTGCTGGCAGGGAGAGCCTGCACAAGCCAAGGGAGAAGGTCTGGGAGCTACTGAAGAGTTAAATGCATCACAGCCAGGAAATCCCCCAAGAGAAAAATAGTTGGAGGCTGGAAAAGTAAATGGGGGAGTAGAAGTATCGTACGAGCTTGGCCTTTCCGCCTCTTCAGTGTGAAATGCTTAGGGCTGCCTTTTGAGGTCAGGGCATGAGGGGTCAGGGAGCAGCCAGCACTGCCAGCACTGGGCTTGAGGGGAAGGAGAGTGGCTCCCAAGATATGGGATCAGGCCAAGATGCCAAGCACAGCCACCACAGCCTCACACCCAGTGCATGAGGGTCCGGAGTCAGTGTTAAATGCAGTTTTATTGCAGCAGTTTTCTTTCTGTGCATGTCGGCACAGATCCTGCTGGTGCCTGACTTCCCACTGCCCATTGCACCTCACGGGGTCACCATTAGGTTTGGCTTTTTAAGAAAACTTTTCACAGAATCACAGAATGAACTCCGTTGGAAAAGACCTTTGAGATCATCAAGTTCAACCTATGACCTAACCTAACACCTCCTCATCAACTAAACCATGGCACTGAGTGCCATGTCCAGTCTTTTCTAAACACGTCCAGGGATGGTGACTCCACAGCCTCCCTGGGCAGATGATTCCATTGCCCAATCACTCAGTGAAGAATTTTTTTTCTTCCCTCTAACTGATTTTTGCCTCCTCCCTGCTTGCAGGTACTTTCCAAAGAAACAACTGTCAGAATCAGCTTAGGAAGTTCCAGGATTTCCAGTTTGCAGCAGGAAACCCCTCAGAAGTCTATTGAGAGCAAGCATCTCTGTCCTGCCAGCAGCCTTAAAACTCAGCAGCCTCTGGCAGGAGGGAATGGGGAAAAGCTGCTGCAGGGGGAGATCAGCCCCAGGCATGAACATGTTTGTGCTCTGTTCTTTGAGCTTCTTTGGGCATTGCCAGGCATTGGGAAGATGAATTCCTTTCTGTGAAACAGTGGTGGTTTTATTGTTTAATTACTGGTCTGGCTGAAATGTAGTGGCTGATCATGTTTGCACCAACAGTGTTACACTAGAAAGAAAAAGATACGTCCTGTGATCCTCCAAACTTTACTAAGGAAACATAACCATGAGGATTCTGTTGTATGGCAGCAGTAAAAAAATCACTTTATTCTAACATCAGGCAAGATCCTACCTTAGAGGCAGAGGAAGAGCAGCACCCTGAAGGCTCCTCTGCTCTCTTTGCATCCCACTATGGTGTCATCTCCAGGTCCTAACCAGATCTCCTCTAAATTTTAAAAGATGCACATGCATCATCACCCCTTACCACTCAAGGGACACACCCTCAGCCTGGGGCTTTACGAAATAAGAGATTCAGTTCACTTTCATTGACAACTTTTGGTGTGCAGAAAACAGCAGTAGATGGAGCAGAAGTCAAACCTGTAGGAGCAAAAACCTCTCCTTATACCCAGCTGAAGAGCAAATTGAGGGGTGACTTCTCAAAGCATCCCGGGGAGCACATGCTTGTGGAGAAAGGACTGGAAAGTAGCTGATCGGAGGTGCCAGTCTGAGGTTTGTCTTTAAGGAATAAACATCTCAGCTGGGCAGTCCAAATAGTTGCAGTCCTCTGGTCGAGGGATTTTGAACAGCTCTGAGCATGTAACCTGTAAAACTGCAGGGCTGTTCTCCTTGCAGCTTCAGGGACTGAATGAGCCTTGAAGAACTTCAAGGATTTATTGCAATGAGTCCCTTTCAACCTGACATCTCAGTCATAGCAGCAAAATAAAAAGGCTTATTAGCTCAGGGACTTTTCCCATTTTTAAAGGGAGTGGATTCCTCCTGATGCCCACGATGGGACTGGTGAGACTAGCACCACTCCTGGGAAACTGTTGCTGGGTAGCACTGCTCCGGGTCTCAGGGATGATGCTCAGCAGGGACTTCTGCTTTTTGCATCTATCCATGCATGTCAAAACCAGGGCTGCTTGGATTCAAAATACTGCTGTGCATGGGAAAGATACAGGACTAGAGCAACCTCAGAAAGCAGCTGAATGCCAACACGAGCTGCTACCAGATTTGCTCCATGGAGGTGAGCAGTGCAGGCTCTGCAGCTTCCCAGCACATCCCGCTCCCAGCTGACCACCACAGGAGCAGGACTAATACTTCTGCACTTCACACTACCCTCTCCCATGCTGCTAACATGCTCTAAGCTCACTCACTTCTGCTGGGAAGGAGCAGCTGGGGCCAGGAGCAGCATTAGTGCTTAGGAAGTCACTTAGTGCCTGCCTTCCTCCCCAGGCAGGTTTATTCATCCGCTACTCTTAGCACCTTAAAAGCACTTTATAAAAGCAGCCGGCATGATGCCACGGTGTCCCTGGCCCAACCATCCCAGCACCTTGCCAGCCTGTCCCTCACTCTTCTGTACCCCTGTGTTTAATCCCGTTTTAAATGCTGGCCTGAAAAGTGCCTCTCGGCACTTCTTTTACAGCTGGTGGGTTCAGAGCTTTGCAGCCCAAGCAACTCTTCAGCAGGAAGGCAGGTTAAAACCTGGGAGGCAGTTCTCTTCCCACTTTACAGCTACCCCAAAGGAGAAGAAACTTACCCTCAAGCCAAGGAAGGAGGCAAATGCAGCCCAGGCTCAGCCTGAAAAGCTCCATGGTCTGCCAGCACACCAGGGGAGAAGGAGCCCCCAAAGCCTCTCGCCCACGAGGAGTGCCAGGCAGCTCACTTTCACCCCTTTCTCTGTCATTCACAGCAGAAAAACCCTGCTGGGAAGAGAAAAACTCTTTTGTCTCAGCACTGGAGGCTTGGCAGCTGGCTTATCAGCAAAGGATCAGCTTGGAGATACAGTCCCGCTCAGCAGTTGTCCCTTAGGAGAAATCATATGACGAGCCAGGATGGGGGGGACGCTGGACCAAGATGCTCGCGGCCGCCGGGCTCGGCTCCTTAGCAGCAGTGATTGCTCCCAGCAATGACAGGCGCATGCTAAGCAGGCTGGCCCGCTGCCTTTGCCAGGGCTGGGAGCTGAGGGGGATGCAGGGCTGGCCTGGCAAGGAAAAGCAAAGTCCAGCAGGAGTGCTCGGAGGGGCGTGGGATTCGTCTGCTGAAACCCTGCACTTGCCGGTGCTGTCGCAGGGCCGTTTTCTCTTTAGAGAGAATTATCCCTGCCAAGAGGATTTTAGGCAGCGTTACAGTTCATGGCAGAGATAAAACCTCACAAACCAGCTGTGGTTGTCCTAGGGCCGGAGAGTGATGGAAGGGGGAGTTGAGCCCCTGGATGGGGGAGCAGGCTCCTGCTGTGGGTTTACCCTGATCATCGTCCTGAGGATTGCTCGGGTTGAATTTGGCTTTTCTTGCGTCACTTTAGGCTCTGCACGGGGAGGAAACCTCACATCCTTCCCGAAGGAAAAGCAGAAAAGGCTGACCGGTGAAACAGCAGCGTGGCAAACAAGAGTTACAATTTTGCTAGCAAGATGTTCCCAGTCAGCCACATCCTCTCAACTTTTGTCTGTCCCATATGCTTGCAGAAGTCATTCTCACCTTAATAAACCATTAAGCCTTTTGCACAAAAACACTTAAAAATGGTGGCTTCACTTTCACTTTTGGGGTCCAATCCTGAATGGCAGCAAGGTCACATCTCCCAGCTCTGCCCATGAGACCAGGAGTCGGCTGGAGGGCTGGGAGTTGCTTTCTTCAGTGGCCAAGATGTCAGATTAAAAAGTGCAGCACTGGGATCCATGCAAGAGCATGGTCTCAGGTCAGGGCCTTGCAATGGTGCAACTCCCTCTTTGCCCAGCCCTGAGATGATGGCTCCCAGCTTTCCCACTATCAGAGAAGGCATCTGACTTCAAACCAGAAGAGGATATAGCCAGGAATATTCTACAACCAAAGGGGAAGGCTAGGGTAAATTCTTGCCCTGGTAAGGTTGATCTTGTCTGACTGTAGCACTGTTCTTAAGAAAAATACCAGCTGGTTTCTTTGTGATTACTGTGGGTTTTTTCCCCATGGGAGCAGGTCAAATTGTGATAAATTACAGGCATTTTTAATTTTAAAAAGTGCAGATGTTAAATACTCCGCTACTTGACTGCGACTGAAAATGCAAACACCCTTCACTGCATCTCCTTGGCACCAGACTGAGGAGAGCCCACACCAGAAACCAATGCTGTATTTAAGCCCTGGAGAAAAATCGTCAGGCTAAAAGCAACCTGTCAACACAGACCAAAAATAATTAGTTGAACGTTAGTCACTGAGATTTTTAGGGTTGGAGGGCACCACTTTGGCCTTATTTCTCATATGTGCAAGAAAGTACTTGCATATAAAATTGCTTTGTAGCCTTTGAGCCCATTCTTCCCCACTGCATTGGCTTTCTTAGGGAATGGCGTAGCCTTACCCATAGGGCTGCTTTCTTCAAATTGTTTTCACAGCTTTTCCTGGCATGTCCCTAGGAGAGAGCAAGCTATTTTCCAGCTGTTGCTTCTCCCACGTGGAGCAGGAGAGTCCTGTAATTGCTGACTCTCGGTCACGTAATTTCCACGTCAGTTAGTCCTTGCCAACCCAAGTCCCATGGAGCAGCCTTGTTCTTGTCTCCCTTGCCAGTTTGATGGGTGCACTGCTTTTTCTCATCGTGCTGCAGCTCATGGTGAATTTAATCAGAGTGAAGTGATGAACAAGTGAAAATTATTTTCCTGGTGGTGGTGCTGGCCACCATACCTTCACACACAGGGGTCACTCACCATGCACCAGCTGCAGCCCGGTGTGATACGGGACAGGCACTGCTGTCCTGCACACAACAGCTGGGAGACCAAGTGGAGACAAATATTTCACTAGCCCTAAACCTGTGGGATGCTCAGGGACAGCACAGACATCTGTTACACTTTCACCCCAGCCTTGGAGCTGGCATGGTGCTTTGTGACACTGGGGGCGTCAGGAAGTGGCTTAGAATCTGAGCTCAATCCTTTACCCTTAATGTTACACCAGAACAGAAATGGCAAAATTCACACTGTGTCTGCAGGGTGAGGAGGACTGGGGTTCTGGGGAGTTTGTTCAGTGTTTTAGAGGTGAAATCCTCCTTTCTCCAAAGGTGGAAATGCTCATTGGCTTTCTTTTCAGCTCTCTGGCCTTTGGCAGGTTTTCTCTGCATTGGAACCTTTAATCACAGCGATCAAATGGCATTAGATGTTCAGGAAAATAACTACAGTAAAGATCTTGTATCTCCAAGAAGGGATGCAGAAGGAAAAAGAAATTTTTACGTGCCAAAACGCTCCCATGGCTGGGAAGTCGAGCTGGTCTGGGATAAACCAACAGCTCCAGAGACGCCTGGGTTTAGATGAGTCTTTGCAGACCTGCTCCCCTGTGAGCAGCAGACTGAGACCGTGGGGAGCCCAGAGCAGATGCACTCAGCCTGCGCGAGAGCCTCATCTCCCGTTATGGGTGCATGAGTGCCACAACAAATCCCACGGGGGCAGGCATGAAATGCATTGCCCAGGACCCCTCACAGGCAGTTGGCTTAACCCATGCAGAGCCTGAAGCATCTCTCGAGGACCTACCTGGTCCTGCCCTCATGGTAGGTCTTTGAGTCATTGTCGCAAGAAAATAGCAAAAAAGAGCAGTTCCACATCAAGAAAAGCCTTCAAGAATTGAGCCTCTTCAAATCTCTGCTATTGCAGGTGGCTCACAGGAGCTTCCTCTCCAAGAAGAGCTGCCAGCTGAGCCTGGGTCTAAGTGGGAGAAAGCCCAGCTGAGACCCAGGTGGCTTCCTGGCTTATTCCTTCACCTGACATGAGCTCAGCCTACTGACTTAATTCAAAGCAGGCTGAGATGATAGCACCCTTTTTTTCCCCTTTTCTTGTATGTGCACTGTCCCCCAGCCTGCTCACAGGACTGCAGCTATGGCACACAAGGACCTTTCATCCCCTCACCTGTGCTTTGCTTATCCCTCCTTGCTTGGTTTGTTTGAGGGGAAGGCACCTCAAAACCCCCCTGGAGCTCCTCACGAGCGCTGATCCTGGTAAATAGGGTCTGATGAGCTCGGTGCTACTCAGGAGATACCCGACGACCGGTCACCCCACAGCCCTGGGACAAGTCTGGCAATGGTCCGTGGGTTTCAGCCTGGGCCACTGGCTCGGCAGATGGAGCTCCGTCCCAAGGATATGGGCAGAGCGGCTCCCAGCGTGCAGTGGGATGCTGTGACCACTACTGGCAACTTGGAGCAGCGCATGGACACTGTGTGCGTCTTGAGGAGTCAGGGAGAGCTCTGAAACACGGAAGTTGATTTTGGAAGGCTTTTTTCTGCTGGCTTTGGAGGAGGAGTTTGTTCGAACAAGAGGACAGGAGTGGATCTTCCAGTTCCTGCTCCTGTAGCAATTAGGACAATTACTCCTGTGCAGTAAACTCTACCTTTTTTTTCCCCCAGTACTGAGGGACTAGATTCCTCTGCATTAGGAAAAACCTCAGGTAATATTCCTGCTCTAGACCTGAGCTGGATCTGCAAGGCTCCAGGGGCTTATGACACTGTCAGGCTTGCACAGGGTAATCAGCTTTGCAGCAGCGCTCTGTACAGGCAGAAACCACCAGTGTCTGTGCAGCCACCTTCACACCAAGGTGAGCTAAAAACCCTCCAGGCATCAGGAGCCTTGGGGAGCGGGGCAGAGCCCTCCACATCAGGATGGTTACCACAAAGAAGCCTTCCCAGAGCTGTCTGGTGGTGTGAGCTGGTGAAGGTCTCTCCATGTCGCTGGTGCATCCCTGCAGGATACAGCCACAGGCCTCCCAGCTGGTCTGACTCTGCTGCTGGCACGGGGTTAATGTGAACCAAACTGCTGCTTCAGCCCGAGGAGCTGGGTGAGATCCCCACGGGCCAAGGGTTGAAGCAGTCAGGCCAGTCATCGCCGTTGCCCGTCGCCAGTGGAGCTATCAGGAATTTCTAAAAGCGCAGACCTGGGGTGAGAGGTGCACTGAGCACTAGGGTGGGTATCCTCCCTGCTCCAGGACACAAATGAGTGTATTTCCAGGTGGAGCAGGATCCTGCACCACCCTGAAGGACAGACTCTGGCTGTGTCCTTGCTCTCCACCTCCTTGTGCTGCTCCAGGTGTTCCATAAGTTCTGTGTGCTGCTGGCAGAGACTTTGGTGCCCCTACCCGCACCACATGGACTGCAGAGCGTCTTTGGCAATGTCACTTCACCCTCTGCATCCATCCCCCAGCCACTTCCACCTTGTGTTAAGCGGGTTTGTAGCTAACCTGTGGCAGCTCATGCAATAACCTTGGCTCTCCCTCCTCAGCTGCAGAGACAGCAGATTCCTCTTTTCTCACATCATCTATATGCACAGAAAAAATGGTAAGCAAACCTCCCCCGGGTCCCTTGTAGCAATAAATCCCCCATACACCACCCATATTTGCCAAGCTGCTGCAGGAAATGAGAGCTAATGAGAACTGCTTTCTACTTTGCATGACTTTTCTGCTAAAAAGATCCATTTAAAACAGTCTAAAGGGGCTTGGTAAATTATTAATCGGTTCTTGCAGCGTTTGACAGGGCAGTAGTTTTTTATGGCTTATTATGTGTAGCTATCTATGGCTCTACCTGCTAGGACTTGTTGTATACTCTCCCTACAAGTACCTGATAGTGACTAAGTGTTTGATAACATGTAGTAAAAGGAACTTCAATATAGAAAACTGTCCTTCTGTTTAAAGGAAGAATTTTTTCCTGATGGGTTCTTCCAAGAGTGATGCTCTCCCTGAATCACCAGAAAGGTAAACATATGCAGAATCACAGAATATTCTGAGTTGGAGGGGACCCACAGGGATTGTCCTTGAGTCCAGCTCTTAAGTGAATGACCCATACAGGGATCAAAACCATGACCTTGGTGCTATCAGCACCGAGCCAGCCTCAGAGTCTTGGAATGGCGAAAATCTGAGGATTCAGGAACCACGTATCTGGTACCTGAATGGAGGCTTGACAAACTTGTGACACATGTGCCAGGAGACCAGGGGAGGTTCTGGGGATAAATCTGGTCTGGGGGAAGGAGACTCTGAGGGTAGGTGCACTAAGGGGGTTTAGGTGTGCAGCTGCCCTTCGAGCTGGCTGATATGTGTTTCATCACTTGAAAGCCTTGCAGCTCCTGTTTAGCTATAAGAGGGTCTAAAGTCCTGGCTCATTTTCTGCTTATCACAGTGCTGGATATGTCAATGTTTAATCTGTGCATGCTGAACTCTGCTGAGATCCTTGGGGTGAGGAATCCTGGCTTCTTTCAGCCTGGGGGACAGACAGGCCCAGATCCATACCTGACTAGCACCTGATGAAGCAGCCCAAATGTAACACAACAGTGCCTGCATCCTTGGGACCTCTGGCTTCCAGGGCACTCTGGGAGCATTCAGCCTCACCCTGGCTTGGCAGCACTTGCACTCTAGGTGGGTTAATAAAGCACTTGCCAGAGCAGTGAGGCTTTGCAAGGACCAGTTAAATATTCACAGGTAAGGGTCTCTGTGATGCCATAACCCCACGGATGGAGCAAGGATAGGGTTGGATCTGGGCTCTGGGTCACCCCTGTGCACCCCTTAGCAAAAGTCCTTCTCATTACCCCTGGGCATCACTCAGGCTGCTAGCTAGGCCAGCAGATATTTCATGTTTTCTGGAGACATAAGTCTTAAAGGATGGGAGTGCAGCTTCAGAAACTCTTTTGCCCTGGTGGAATCTATGCTAGGAACCCCAGTTTCAGCCTCCAGAAGTGCCAGTGCCTGCTCTCCCCACTGACCACTCACATCTCACCTCTTCTCTGTGAGGGGCAGGGTATCAACCCCAGTATCAACGTGGCATCCCATGACATCAAAGGAGTGAAGAAAACCCAAAAACCCCTGGAGACAGGATGGCTTGGCTCAGGAGTGCTGGCTTGCTTGTATACGATTTTTCTGCCCCTGGGGAAATCAAGGGATTTAAAGCAACTCTGGGAGTGAAATCACTGCACAGAAAGCTTGAAAACTTCCCTTGCATCCTTTATTCTTGTACGTATTTTTGAGTCATGATGTCATGTGTTTTGGGTTTTTAATGTGTTGCTTCATACTACCAAAAAAATAGAAAAAAGATAAAATAAAAAGGGAAAAAAAAAAAAGAAAAAAAGAAAAAAGAAGAAAATAAAGAAGAAAAAAGGAAGAAGAAAAAAGAAAGAAGAAAAAAGGAAGAAGAAAACCCTCTCTTTCCATTCCTTATTTTTTCGCCCTGGAAAATGGTGCAACTTGTCTCAAAGGAGAGTCCTGTCTCCAGGCTGGCTGGGAAGGTGAAAGGAGGAAGGAAGAAGAGGAGGAAACTCCAAAGCCAGCAACTGAGGACTGACCCAGCACATAATAACACCTTCAAAGTGAAGATGTTGTTTTGCAAAAACATGAGGGTTTCACTGGAAACCACCCAGGCCGGAGCTGCAAAGCCGTGTCAGGAGCCAGGCCAGCACTGGGAGGCTGCCAGGTCTGAGCACTTTGGGGCTGGCAGAGTGCCCCGAGCACGTGTAATCCAACCTGCTCCCCAAAACCACCCCTGTGCTGGATCACCATCTCTTTGGAGCAGCAATAACCCTCCTTTTCTCACCCCTCTCCCCTGGCCTGGGCTTGCCTGAGAACATTTTTATCCACTCCAGCTCTTTGCTCTTTTTCTCAGCTAAGTCTCGCTCATCCCAAGAATGCACTTCAAAAACTAACCAGGCAGTTTATTTGGGTAGTTTGGGATCTGCTGTGATGGGTCCAAAACGTGGTGACCTCTGGCATTTTCAGTGGCTCCCTGGGTGACTTATCATCTCTTTATATTTAGATCCTGATGTCATGGTGACAAGGGTAAATACACCCAGCCATGTATTGCTGGGCACAGCCCAGATGAGCAAGCTGGCTCCTCTTCCCCCTCTCCATATAGCCTGCTCCTGCAAGTTTTCATCCTGTAAGGTCACACAGACCCCAGGAAGGGGCCAGGGGAGCCACAAGCCCGGTTGCACAGAATGCATTGCCTCGAGCCACCAGCCTCAGTTTCTTGTGCCTGTGTTTTTGTTGGCAGTAGGTGCTCAGCTGTGCTGCATTAGCTGGCTTGGTGATGCTTGATGCAGCTGGAACACGTCATCTTCTGTGCATTTCTCAGCAAAACAAGGTTTTGATGTAGTCCTGGTCTTGCAACAACTTCAATTTAATACACCTATCCTCATACTCTGTACCAAAACATCTTCCATCCCCACTGCAGTATAGCATCCTACCCAGGGGCTACAGAGTTGTAATAAATCAGAACTGAATAATAAGAAAACAGAGACAGAGATGTAGTGGAGGATTCCCTTTTTCCCCTGCCAGGACCAGAGGGGGCTTTCCTGGGGTGATGGCTTTGGAATAGGTAGCAGGGCAGGCAGTTGAAGGGAAAAGAGAAACACATCCCCATCCCCCCACATCCCCATGCAGTTCAGGGAAGAAGCAAAATGCAGGGAGATAAAACATCTCTCACCAGCTGCATCCCTGGGGGGTGGTGAGGAGCAGCAGGTGGAGGCTGGAGACTTCAGCGCAGCATTTCTCTGCTTCTGTTTAATGCAGAGAGGTTGTGGGCAGGAGAGGAAATCCAGCAGGGCTCATAATTAATGTAAACACAGATCAGCCTGTGATGTCCAGCTTCAGCCCCTTCCCCTGGCCCCATTCTCCTCCAGGCTCTAGCCTGACTTTCATCCCCTGATCCTTGCTCTGTGGGACAGAGCGAGGCTGCAGCCAAGAGAGGGTCATAGGAATCCTGGCACAGACATGCTCCAAAAAAGCTCAACACAGCTGCCAGAGAGCAGGCTGCCACTGCGGAGCAAAGTGCACCAGAGCTACAGGGCAGGGAGGCTGGGCTGCAGACAGAGCAGAGGAGCTGCAGCCCCCAGCAAGATTTAATTGGGTTTTTTGGTGTTTGTAACTCTCTGTTTTATGAAAAACCATTGCAGGCGTGAGCGGCCAAGCTTTGGAAAGGACATTGTGGATAGCTTCATGCAGCATCTCGGATTTTCTCTTCACCAGCTGGAGTAAAAGAATTCAGCAGCAAAGTTGCTAACCAGGTGTTGGGGCTGCAAAAGAATAATGGACACTCGGATTACCCACCGCTCGGGAAAACACGGAAACCTTCCAAAGGGGGATGCTGAAGAAAGGCACTTGACTGAAAATGTCATACCGGTGAAGCAGAAGCCCTCCA
>VZTG01000744.1:0-16614 GCA_013397845.1 Melanocharis versteri | reverse complement strand
CTTCTCTGGGCAACCTGTGGTAGGGCCTCCCCACACTCTCAGGGAACAGTTCCTTCCCAGTATCTATTTGAAACCTCTCGTATTTTTAGGTTAAACTGTTCCCTCCTGTCCTCTCACTATCTACCCATGTCAAAAGCCACTTTCCCTCTTTTTTCATAAGCTTCCCTGAGGTACCAGAAGGCCACAATGAGGTCTCCGTGGAGTTTTATCTTCTCCCAGCTGAATAACCCCAATTCCATTAAGAATCTTTAATTCCAGAAGAAAATAAGCCAAATATCTCTGTGGTCTGTACTGGAAAGGGGTTGTTGATCCTAGATGCTTTATTGAAGAAATTAAATGACTTTTTAAGAACAACTAAAAAATGAATGCAATCCACTTCCCACTAGTGCAGTATAAGCACTTTACTACCTAGAATTTTAGGCAGCTGAGCTCACTGTCTTGTAGAAATCACAGGACTAAAACCTGTGAAAAATGTATTTCCACACTTGTATGTGAATTTTAGGATAAATATAGGAAAGAAGATAAATGTTACCAGTCATACCATTAACATAAACTATGGAGAAAGAAACCCCTTTCCCATTTGTGCCTTCAGATAGCCCAGAGCTGTGTCCTCCTTCATCTCACTGCCCAAATTAAGATACCGTCAGTCCTGAGCTATGCCTGCAAATCTATTTTAGGGACAAAACTTCATCAGCAGTTTTTGGGTGCAAGTGGGAAAGTTGACCTGAGGGTTATATAAAGGCTAGATCAAAGCAAGCCCTTTGCTTACCAAGCTCAATGCCAATCAGAATACATTAAAAAAATCCAGATTATGCAGTAAGTAAACTGAAATTAAAATCTGAAAATGCAAATCTTATTATCTTCTGACAAATCACATTTCATTTGTTTTAACCTTAATGGTTCAAATTCAAAATGGTACAAGCTTTCTTCACCTTCTGCTATCTTTGTAGCCAGGTAGGTAAATGACCTCCGAGTCTGTCCCACAGAAGTTTGCAAATGGATATTTTAACAGGTAAACACTGATTTTAACCCTGAGTTTGTAGAGAAAAAGGCAGTTCCCTTTATCAGCAAAAGGATGGAGCCATCCCTCACCTCTGCATTTATGATGCTTGTACCCAAGTGTGTGACAAGGACTGTTCAAGACCTCATGCTGTAAATTTTCCACTCTGGGGGTGAGCTGCAAATATCTCTGATGATTTTAGCTGGGACATTAAGCTCATTAACTCCTACAGCAGTTATGGGCTGGCATCCTCTCTGTGGATGTCACTCTGTGGAGTTAGCAAGCAGTTAGGAAAGAGGATTTTTATAATCCTTTGATTCTCTTCCCCCCATAGCCCCCCTTTTAAGGAGATTCTGCTTTTAAAAGGTTGATTTCAGAGCTATTTAGTCCCAAAATTTGATTAGCTGAATTATGGAGTAAGTTTATCTTCTCTCGGTCCTGGTCCACTCTGGTTTGCAGAACCTTTCTTCACCCTGTTTTAATCCCACAGAATTGCACCTTCAGTTTCTAGATCTGTAAATAACTCCAGGCCATGTAAAATTCCCCTGGTCCTGGCTGTCTCTCCAGAGATGGATTAGATGCTTGGGAGCCCATCACCACTATAAAACATGATAAGTCCAAATCCTCATGGACCAGGGCAGAAGTGAGGGTTCAATGTAAGGCAGCACGTTGATCCACCCTTGCTGGACTTACACCTCTGAGGAAGAGAATATTTGGGGAGCTTTGGGCACTGCGTTGCACAGAGATTTTGGATCACTCCCTGCCTCCACCACAATTCACTCCTTGCAAGCTCCAGACCTTTATCCTTAATGTCCTGACTGACAGGGGTAATAGTACAATGCTGGAGAGGTTTCCAAATCCTCTGTTGGCAAGAAATTTTGTTTGTTTGCTTATCTTGAAGTAGTATTTAATTGGGTGTGCAGACAAGGGGTTGTATCATCAATTGTGGTGAACTGGCTTAGCTCTGTCAAAGCTAATGGTGCTGTATTGATTTATGCAGCATAAGAGGCCAACTTGGAGGTAAAGGAAAGGGCAGAAACTTTCTTCCTGGGAAGGAAATTAGAAAAGAAGGAGTCACGCTGTGATCTGTCATATGGTAATCATGGTGTGCTGCCTGCAAGGGAAAGGTGACTCCTGCAAAAAACGACTGGGAGATTTTTTCCTTTCTCTTCTCCTTTTTTTTTTTTTTAATCTTACTATCATTGTGGAAAGTTTATTGCCAATTAACTTTATGGGAAGGGATGATAGTGGTGTTAAGCAATTAAAGAATACAGTCTGTATTTATGCAGAGGTGAGCAGAAGTAATAGAACTTAACTTGCTTTTTAAGCCTTGTCCCTGGATATAAGACTGAGATAAACTGCTGGGATAAGAACCTGCATTTTGTTAAAAATCAGAACATATTTTCTTTTATTTATTAATGTTAGTCATAAAACTCCTATTGGAAATAGCACACCAATGATCTCCTTATTCATAAAATCATTGAAACATAACATTACATTTACTACCTGTGGTACATAATTAGGCTCCCATTCACTTGTATAACCTTTTCTTCAAACCATTGGTGATTTTGAGACAAGCTCTCTTCCTATTAAAAAGTGAAAGTGTAAAATCTCTCTTGTTCTCTCTGTGCCCCACTCCTCAGAAGGTGTTATTTCAGACAAAGTAGGCAAATCTGCAAAAACAACACCTAATTCTTTTTATGAACTGCATCACAATTACTGAACTGCTCCTCAGTTATTTTCTCTTTGCGTGGTGAAGTTATTTATGTATTCTTTCACTATCACTCCCTAATAGTGATTTTAATTATAAATAAAATAATTACTCCATTAACCCATCTGCAATTATTGTACAACATTAAAGATGATCAAGATCAGGCACATAAAAGTTATTCTTCACCACTTCCATTTGCAAAATGAAGACCAGTTTCAAAGTGAGGTTGCAGACTTGCCTTCAAGTTCAGTTATTGAATATAAATCTTAATAATTTATTTAAATCCAATATTTTTTTTTAATTAAAAATTTTTAATTTCTCTAAGATTAGTGTGGTATTGAGATCTAATCATTGTCCAAGACTTGATGTATGATTTTTTTTCATTTCTATGATTTTTTTTCTTTCTCAGATGATTGCTGCCATCACCTTAAATCCCACTGAGCTCGATGAGGATACCATATGAGGATGCTGTAACTGTCCTGAAGCAGGCTGGGGAAAGGCTGATCATTGCATCAATCCAATGAACTTTTTCCTCTGAATAAAGTGGTCAAGCAGTTCTTACCTAGTGCAACTTCAGTTTCAGAAGCCTGAAGATTGGAGGAGAATCTGGATGCAGCCCATCCTCAGAGGGAAGAAGGTGGAGTTCTTCATTGGCTTTTAATAGAAGAAAGAGACTGAGATTTGATGTCTTCAAGGTTGGTGAATTCATTGCATAAGTAAAACTTCAGCTAACTGGAAATAATGGAGCCATATGAAGGTGCTTTTAGCGTTTATTAACCTGCAGAAACAGCTCTAAAGACCGTTTGAGGAGAATGAGAGATAAGCTGCTGGAGGCTCAAGGCACAAGTCTGGTGAGGAGCAGCTGAGGGAGCTGGGGAGGCTCATCCTGGAGAAAAGGAGGCTCAGGGGGAACCTTCTGGCTCTGCACAACTCCCTGACAGGAGGGGGCAGCCAGGGGGTCGGGCTCTGCTCCCAGGGAACAGGGACAGGATGAGAGGAAACAGCCTCAAGCTGTGCCAGGGGAGACTTAGATTGAATATTGGGGAAAATTTCTTCATGGAAGGAGCTGTCCATCCCTGGCACAGCCACCCAGGGCAGTGGTGGAATCCAGGGATTCAAAAGCCATGTGGATGTGGCACTTGGGAACATGGGTTAGTGGTGGCCTTGGCAGTGCTGGTTGGACTTGATGTTCTTAGAGATCTTTTCCAATCTAAACAATTCTATGAAAATTTAAAAAATAAACCCAAACTAAGGTGCCCTTCCATTTATCAACCAGGTCTTTTTCTCCTTGTTGATAATGAAGAATTTGGTCTCTTCTAAGTCATGTTTTATTGCTGAAACTTGTTACCTTCTGTGGTAGAAGGATCAAACTCTGCCTTAATTCAGAAAAAAAAAAGGTTTTAGTCTTTCGGTTTCATCTGGGTCATGCACATCTTAATAAAACTGTGCCTAGCATGGATTTTGGTGCTCTTGTGTAATGGGATTTTATGCCCTGCACACAACTCCCTCCTTCTTGCACCTTTTCTGCCACTTGCTTCAGAAAACCATTTGACTTTGGATTGGATCCAATCATTGGTGAATTATTCCTGTGCTCTTTTAGGTTTGAGAATTTTGGATGGAGTGGAGGGAAGGTTGTAGGCTGAAACGATTATAACACGGTCGTTAATTGGACCAAATTAATCACTGTGCTCAACACAACGACCAGGGACTCTCACTTGCTGTAGTGCTGAATAGGAAAACCTTAAAAATCACCTTCCCTCTTATACATGCAGGAATTTGAGAGTATTTGTAAAATGCTCCTGCCAAAAGGGATTTCAGATTAAATAACAATCCCAGTGTACTTGTTTTAGCATTTATGCATTTTATTCTCTGTAAATACCTTTTAAACTGCTTTATGAGCCTTCCTCACAGCAGGTGCCCAGTTCAGAGAGACTGAGCAAATGAGGAGTTGGAATTACATTTCCAAACATGACAGAGGAGAATATTCCACAAGTGCTTCCATGAATAATGATGCAAGTTTAGAAAATCTTAACAGGTTCCTGCCCTCACATCTCTCCATATCTCTGCTTAGGTAAATGCCACTAAAAATGTGGACTTTTGCTTTTTGTCTTCTGAAGTGAATTTTTTCTGCAAACAAAATTTACTTTTAGGGAGTCTTCCTGGACTCAAAACTACTTAATAATTTAAAATATTTTATCCGAGATGTTTATTCCAAAGTATGTATTTGTATCTGTCATTAACTGTGAAGGACAGCTCCTTAATGTAATCAAGAATAAATTACAACCCTAAATAGGAAATTAAAGTTAATTTTGCACACAGCCAAAATGCAGAGGAGACTGAGTAGGTTGTAACTAACATGCAAAATATTCAGTATGTTGCTGACCTGCAAAAGGATTTTTATTTTCAATTTTCCCCGGAATCTTCTACTCACATTCCCAATTTTTTCTATTTTTGTAGTTTATTTGAAAGGATTGGGGTACCTGTTGATATTGCTGGATCATATGCATGTGCTTAAGATGGATTTTCTCCATGCTTGGAGCCAGATGTGCATATACTACTCACCATCCCTTACGCTGTCCATCACCCCATCCATCCGGGCCCTTGTGGGAACGGCTACTTAGAAATAACCCAAATCTGCAATTTTCAGATTCTTTTTTTGGTTATGCAGCAAAGCCTGGCCATCCAACCTCCCTCACTACAAAATTGTGAAGAAAAGAGTTCAGGAGATTTTAGTAACAATTAACTTGAGTTTATAGTCAGAACATTTCAATCCAAGCGTTGCAGAAACCTCTTGAATGGTTCACTCGTGATATTGAGCTGCTCTATGTCTTGTAGGTAAATAATTCCATATACACAGGGATGCAGGAGACCTGAGAACTGCTCACATGACTCTAAAACTCACTGAAGACTTCAGCAAGCTTGGTAATGCTTCCTTAATTACTGAAGCTGGAAATATTTTGGAGCAGACATTCTGTGTGATTTATGGTACCATTTGGTACCATACGGTGATTTATTTTTTTGTGGGTTTGCTGCTCTTTGCCTTTCAGCGGGGTGGGCTGTGTTCAGTGGAATCACTGGAGGTTTGGATGAGATGCTTTATTCAGACTAAATATGAACCAGAGAGATTTGTGGGGGACTTTTGATCACAGTAAATGAACCAGATCTTTTGGTGCTACCAGGTAATATGGGTAAGGCAATAAAGGATGGACACAGACAAAATACAAAGGTCATCACTGGTGGTGCCACGGTATTTTAATTTCCGGTGTGAGATCTGTGTGGAGTCCTTAGGAATTGCAAGGCTTTTCCAATGCGCCAATCCTCTCTAAAATGAAAAAAAAAAAAATCCAGTTTGAATGGGCTGTGATTTTTATATGTTTGTTTTAGATGGCAAAACAGAAATGTCCCAGAGTTGTGTGGTACTTTGTGTCTGCACTGCAGCAGAGTTTTTCACTGAGTGCTGCCTTGTTTACAGCTCCTTCCTATAGTAAATCTCCCCTATTGTTTTGTCTTTATTGGCTGTGCCAGAAGGCTACGGAGCTAAAGCACATCACAGCTCTCCTCCAATACTTATGAACCCTTTCCCATTGCTCATCCGTCATTTTAACTGGCAGTTATCTTGATGTAAAATATCTGGAAGTCTCCAATCACCTAGAATGCTCAGGATCCGGAAACCCTAGGGATTTTGGAAGCAACTGTTCATTAATAGAAATGATATAAAATTAACATGGGAAAAAAAAAAAAAGATTAACTGTCTTGCTTAATTTATTTCAGAAAACTTTTCCAGCCCAAAATCAAGTCATCTCTCCAAATTCTTTACTCTGGCTGCCTGATTTTATGAAGCCTGCATCCTTTCTGCCAGTCATTTCTAACAGGGGGAAATCCTGAAAGGACACATATATAAATATCCCTTGTTTTCAGGTTATGTCCCAATGAGGTGGTTCTGTAGGGCTGTAGGTTTCTTCCTTTTTCTGTCTGTTTATTTAGGGCATAAACCACATTTCCAAGCACCATGCTCACAGGGTAAGGCACAGATTGACCTTTCTCTCTGAGTTAACAGCTGGTTTAATCAGGACATCCATGCCATGGTTGGAATTAGATGATTTTTGAGGTCCCTTCCAACCCAGGCTGTTCTGTGATTCTGTGATAAATGGTTTTCTTCTGGGTGAAGAGGGATAGGACAGGCTTGGATGAGTCCATTCAAGTGTCCACATCACCCAGCAGGCTGTGGTAGGAGACTGGTTTGGAAAAGTAGAACAAGCACTGCCACGCTCAGCAGCCAAGCCAAGGACTTGGAGAAGTGTTTTGTCCTCAGAAGATTCAGCTGTTGCACAGGATTCAGAACAAGTGACAGGCCAGTGGAGGCATCCCTGCCCATGGTAGGGGGTCAGAATGAGATGGTTTTTAAGGTCCTTTCCAACCCAGACCATTCTGTGATTCTATATTTGCACACCCTAAGCTTCCAGAAAAGAAACTGAATTCCTCATTGAGCACTCACTGGGAACTCTGCACTGAAGGATTACCAAAAACCCCAAGAGATTTGTCTCTCTTGGTATGGCTGGGCCCAGCTGGATGTCCAGTGCCTCACCAAAACCCTTCCATCAGCCCCTTCTTCAGCTGGACAGGGGGAAGAAAATGTAATTGAAGGCTTGTGGGTTGGGATGGGGACAGGCAGAGATCACTCAGCAATTCCTGTCATGGGCAAGACAGACCTGACTCAGTGAAATTATATCAAATTTGAGTAGGTGTAATCTTAATACCCCTTCCTCCCACCTCTCCTTTCTCCCTGGGCTCAACTTCACTCCTGAATTCTCTCCCTTGTTCCCCCACAATGGCATTTGTTTTTCCAAGTGTCCCTGTATTCTTACAGGAATTCTTCACTATTTTTATTGCCAGACTGTGCTAGCTGTCAATGCGGTTTGAAGAATTGGCTGATTGTTCCTAATTAACAAGCTCTGTTCCATTTGGGAACTCATTGAAGATGCCTTTGGTTGTCTTTAGTTATTCCTGGTAGAGGGGAGTCATAGAAGTCAAATATCCTAGAGTATTGTCCATCATTAATGGAGTAGGATGGAAAATGGGAACCCCGGGTTTGCCAGTGCTTTATACTTCTCAAGCTTTAGATAATGAACTGCAGCAATTTATTTGATTTTAATGACAGAGAGGAGGAAACGTCATTTTTCAGTCATTTCACACATGCCATTAGCAACGTAATTTGAAAAGATAATGATTTACAAACCACCTGCTGTCTGGCAGATGCTTAAATATTGGCACGTGCTTGGAATGTGGTATGGAAGATATCTGAGGGGTTTAATTGCCCACTAATGCAATAGCTTCTGTTCTGTGCAGGTTAATGAGGGAGAGTTGCTTTGCTTCTGAAGTACATCTGCCAGGGATCCTGTTTATTAGACAACCAGCATGGATCATCTTCACAGGTTCAGTCACTTGTTTGCAACTGTTTTTATATTAGTTGCTTTCAAATGGCAAGAAACGGTGAAGAACATCAGGTTTGTAATAAAATTAGACCTTTGGAAAGCATTTTGAGAAGGAAGCTCATGTCATGACCTAGTATGTCAAAAACAGTGATTGATATGTTATCTAAAATGTACTGAGGAGGTCTGATCTGCTCAAGAGTCAGTAGATAAAGTCACGTCCATTAGGAGCCACTTTTTATGGAAGGGTTGTGGCATCCCAAATCCTGTGCTAAGCTCAGGGTTCCTCCTGGGTGACACTTCCAGCAGCTCAGGCTCACATCTTGCAGTGACTTGTTTTTTTATGGGTGCACACATTCCTTTAGTGCCCTTAACAGCAAGGAGCTTAAGCAAATTGGCACCGTTTTCCACCAAAATTCAAATCTTGATCACAAGAAGACGCTCGGCTGGGAAAGAAAGCCTTTCATGTGAGTACCCCCAGGGAAACTTGTATCCTGGCCTAAATTCAGTCCTGAAACTGCATTTGCTTACTCCTATTCCCTTCCAGTGAAAAGTAAGAAAATCCCCACCCCCAAACCCAGAAAATCTCCCACATCAATAAGACAAAAATCGCAGTCACTGTGACAGCATTGGAATTGCTTAGGGGTTCTTGGGTAAGCGCCTGATGCAGAAGCAGCACCCAAACTATTGATTCCACACGTGGACCCAAGCCGGGTGGAGACTGGGAACTCATAAGGTCAGGTTTTTATGGATATTGGTGATGACTGTAAAATGTTGTAACAGTCTTGCAGACAACAGGGTTACAAAGTCACTGCCAATGTATTTGTGAGGTTTGTGCTGGAAATATCAGACAGTGGGAATTTGCTTTAGCCACTCCAAGGGATGTGATCTCAGGTGCTAACCCGAGCCAGATAGAAAAAGCTGTATGTTAGTTAAATGAGAAAATTATAGCCTACTAGACCTGTATGATCAGAGAGGAGGAAGGAGCAGAGCTGGCGCTTAAACCAGCTTGGGGATCTTTGCACAGACAAATCTGGCCAGGCTAGAGATGCCCAAGCTGACTGGAGTCACAGCTTTGGCACAGAATTATCTTTTCCTGTCTCTCAATGCCCTGTACCAGGTGAATAAAATAAATAAAAACTTGGTTTATTCCAGTTTTTTTTCCAACTTGCAGTGATACACTGGAAGGAATGACCATCCCTTTATGTTTTTCAAGGTCATTGAAAATGCAGCATCATTTGAAAAACTGGATTTTAAACATGTATCCAGCTTACATAAGGATTATAAACCTTGCTAAATCCATCTAGGTATAAATTTCAAACAATGGCTTGGAGAAACATCTATAAAAATGGAAACATTAACAGTCCCCAAATGTTCCCCTTGCTGCATGAGTATTTTACTGAGTTGTGGAGCTGCTTCAGCTACAGCCTGATTCCTTCTCCTGTGACTCTCAACTCTCTTAGCCATAATTTTGAGTGATTAATGATTGAAATGTTATTTAAATCACTGAGCCTTCCTCTGTCAGAATTCAAAACTAATGCGCTAATGGGGAGAAAACTGAAAAATCTGTTCATTGTTTTTTCTTCTTCTTTTGAAAAGTGCTAAAATCTTTGATATTTCTTTTCTCTACTACAAGGGCAACATAAAGGGATGTCTCAGAAGGAGTGATAATGTAAACATTTGCCCCTGACAGATAAAGCAGTGTGGAATAAACTGGCTTTGACAGCATTAACAAATTTACAGTGCTGGGTTTGAAGGCATTAGCTGTGGAAAGGTTTGATAATGTTGTGGCTTTCAAATGATGGTCTCAGCAAAGTGCTTAACAGATTTGTCTGCTGTTTCCCATCTGTAAATGACTACATAATTTACACTTTTAATGGGTGTTAGATTACCTGCCTGCCATTAGACTCTCAGGCTGCAGTGAATGAAAAACAGAAAACACCACTTTCCCAGGACATAAATGATTAGTTACCATCACTGGCACCCATGTATCAACCTCCGTGTCACAGCACTGTGGCTTTGGAAAATCCGGATAAAACGTATGGTTGTACCCAGCCATTAATTACATTTTAGAATTTCTGTCTATTTACCCACAGAAAGATGTCTGGGGAAAGGTTGTTTTATAGTCATGGCAGGTTAGAATGATGTTTAATCAAAACAAGTGATGTTGAACATTGATAACCTTGGGAGATAATCTCTGCCATAATAAAGGTGACCTTTAAAAAAGGTTACTTCATTGAGGCCTCTTCTATTTTTTCCCTCTTGTCTGGCAATAAAGGAAGTAATAGAAAATTGTGGAGCATTTATTATGCCATTAGTAGCATTCAAAATCCTAAAATAAATATTGGAGTAGGTTGAGCACATAAAGATAATACATTTCAAAACGTTTCAAGGTTTTGTAGACAGGTAGAAGTAGGCAGGACTTGGTGACCTAATTTGTTATTATCTTTTTCATAAGATCACTTGAAAAAAATCCTAAAAAATGAATGGCTGCACAGCTAATAAACTCTGTGAAAGATAAGCTATAGCCTTTGAATAGGCTATAGCCTATTTCCATATCTAAAGGGGTATGATAGAGTTTAGATAGAGAATTTTTTCATATAGTTTCAAAGTAACATGGAAATTAAAAGGAATATCATTTCTAGTATGCAAATTTATTAGCAGGCTTTCTTTCCTTATTGGCATGCAATGCGGACTCCTCCATCTGTGTGTCACACTGATCAATCCTCTAAATTATGTGCATTGATGCATTTCTGGTGCATCCTTGCTCAGCTCCAAACCTTCAGGGCACTTGGGGAAATTGAATCCAGCCTTGCTCTAAACTGCTCCTAAACCTTTCCATTTTGTGGGCTAATACTTGTGCCAGACTTCCTCTCTCAGTCTGGCCGGTTTCTATGACTTTAACCCACCTCCGCCCCCGACCTCCAAATCTCTGTTTCAGTCTCAAATTCGGGTGCTTTGGTTCTCCCTGGGGACACGTGGGCAGGGGGTGGCCTTGGGCCACCAGCACCAGGAGAGAGGGGTGAGCTGTCTTAAAGGAGAGTTTTGGTAGCTAAAACTGGCCTTGGTTTTCGATGGAAAATATTTGCTTTTGTACTGATGGCGCCAGTATTTCTTTCACAGAATTTGCTGGTTCATTTGCTTAAACAAGGCTGGTAAAGATGGGATCTTTCCTTAAGTACACCCTGCCAGCTGAAATTTTCTGTCTTTTGTCCATTTTCCCAATATAGAGTATGATCATTCCCCTGATTCCAAGCCACTGCCTGGGCCTCTATTATCTAAAGGCTTTTTAGCACAAATGAGATTTTCAGTTTCTAATCTAGTTTTGAATGATGGTTTACCCCCACATCAAACAGGCCTGTAGTTTTTGTCTAATTTACACTAGTACTTGAGGGTCTGATATAGTGCTTATTCCATCTATCGCCAGTGTAATATGAACAGACCCTGGTGTAAATAAGAATTAAACCCTTTAAGTCAGCCTACTAAAATAATCTTATTTAATGAAGTTTCATTTCTGTCAGGCATCCTATTTCCCATTGTGTATAATTAAAATCAAAAATAACTGCCCAGCAACTAAAATGTGTAAGAACAAAGGCAAGCTGCAGTCTTGAATTTATTAACAATCCACTATTTATTTGCAATAGTAATCTGCTATTTATATGTGAACAGTAAAATTAAATTTAATTGTTCATCAAAGTGTATTTTATTATAGTGACTCCAGATAAAACTTTTAGAACATTATGACGTAAATCCAAATATTCCTAAGTAGTTATGTCCAAGATATGATCTGTAAAATTAATAAGAATGTGGAAAAATAATTAATGTTAAGAAATTGATTGGCAGTCTCAGTGAAAATGTCATCTTGTTTTCATTACAAGGTTGGTATACATTGCTAGTACTCCATTTTTCCCTTAAATTATGTTTTTCTGTAATAATTCTAGATAATCTTTCAATCCAAGTTTTTATGGGTGTCATTATTTCACAGAGGGAGGAAAGAAATACAACAGGGTTGTGAAAATTTAACACTGCATAAAAGTGCCTGTCTGCCACGCTGCCAACCAGGCGGGATGGGCCCCCAAACTTCCTTTTATTCTCTCAGAGCCATCTGAAGTCTGGGAGAAGAACCAACTCCTCCCAAAGAGCAAGGGAGAGCCTGTTTTGAGGTGAAATCCTAACTTTTAGGCTGTGAACCAAAACATCTTTAACCTAGGGCAGAGCCTGCGCTTGGCACTGGAGAGAGGGGCTCGTTTCAGCTAACGCTTCTGGTATGAATTCCAGAAGTTCCAGATGAATCAGAGACATTTCATCTGGATTTGTAGTCTTTTTGTAAACTTTTTTCTTAAAAATAAGTACTAGATTTTAGCAAATGTAACTCAGATTTCCTGTGAGTCTCTCAGCCTTTCTCAGCCACTTTAAGGATCATGTAGGTGACATGGTCAGTAATTATTTATCCTGCTTTACCTCCAAGTGAGTGAACCCTGGTGCACAAGGACTGATATCCATCTCCTTCAGGGTATTTATTGATCTAGCTGGAGCAAACTTTTGAGCATCACTGGCTTTGCTCTCTAGTGTGCCAAAGAAGCAGCAGCCCATAAGTGCTGAGGTGCATTAACTCTCAGAAATTACATTGCTCAGGGAGAATAAATCCTCCCTTTTCTGCTGCTATAGACTATTGTTCTGAAAAACAGGTCAGGTTGCTGCTTGTTCATATAAATTTCTGTCTAAAAAGTAAACCAGTCCTACTCCAGTTGTTGCACAGATATCTGCTCTGGTGCCTCTGTTGCTGTTACCCTCTCACTCCTCCTCTGGCTTGCTCGAGGTACATATGTCAAGTTTGACAGGGTCACATGTCTGTGAAATTTTGTGATACGACCAATTGATGTAGTTTGTTAAAATAATTCCTCATGTAAACGTTTCTTTCTTGCTGTCCTTTATTCCTCCTCCTGTATTGTCTATTAGCACAGTGTTAAAATCGATTGTGGATGCTCAGGTTTGTCTCCAGATGTGGAAGGTTTGTGGATCAGTCAGTTTGTGCTCTGCTGCACATACAGAGCTGGTGACAAGAACTGATGACTCTTTACGTGTTTCTTGATGAAACAGAGGGGAAATGTAGGAAATTGCTGAGTTTCAAGAGCTGTAGGCTGCCAGAAAGGAGATCTCACCAGACAGAGCCGCTCTTTGGCCAAATAATGGTGCATTTTGCTCTCAGCAGCTCCCTGTAATTGTGTGTGTGCTTGTCATTCCCAGTTTCCAGCTTCTGTCCTCTACAAAATTGTTTCACTTTCCACACCAGTGTGTGGATTACTCACCTTCCCTACTATTGGTGTACCCTATTGGTGCTGCTCAGCCCTGCCACTCCCTCTGCTGCCAGGGTTCCTCCTCCTTTCTGCAGTTATACCATTCCTCACGATTCCCTGAGCCTGACAAACTTGCCACGGAAATGAAATCTCTACAGCATTTTTACTGAGGTACCAACTCTCCCTGCACCAGGTGCTGGCAGAGAATCCCTGAACATCTGACTCCCTTTCAAATCCAACAGCTGCTTTTCCTTTAAACCTCACACTTACCCTTTACTCAGGGAGAAAAAGCAAACTCCAAAATAGCCTGTATTTTGAGTTGTTTGGGATACATTTTCTTAAGGTTATGAGTGAATTCAAAAATCTATTGAACCAAGGCCAAAATAACCAAGCCTGACTGAAGGAAAAAGGCCAGCAGAACTTTTCAGGGACATTTAGGAGCTGTCATACATCAAGCTCCTTTCCAAATGTTCTTAGACACCTTGTCCTTTCCATGCAGGGCTGGAGAGCAGGCCCACTGCCTGCTGGAATGCTGTGGAGACTGGGGGAACAGTGACCTGTCCTGATGTCAGGCAGAGCAGATGGCCCTTGCTGGAGGCCCAGGGGACACGGATTTGAACTGCCTGGGAAGGAAACGTGAAGGTGAAGTGTGTGGGCTCAGAGTATTCAGGGTTTTGCGCCACATCTGAGCATCCCAGGAGTGCAGGGAAGCAGCTAAGGCAGCCTCAGATGCTCAAGGGACCCTGTCACACACATCAAGGCGAATGTGCTGCACATCCCTGAGTAAGCACCTTTACAAATAAGGGTGAAAATCCTGAACAGAAAGCAGCACCAAGCTCCTGGACCTGCCTGGCCCAAATGCAACTGTGTGGAGGGCTCTGCTTTCCTGGGAGTCCTGCTGGCAGGCTTTCACTGGTTGGTAAATCCCATGGGAATGCCAGTGCTGTCCACTGCCACTGGCCAAAGTGATGGAAGTGACTCGGATAAGGAATGGAGTAGGACAACACCTGGAGAAGATCCTGTGTGAGGCGCTGAAGCGGTGTCTCCAACCCTTTAAAATACCAGTAGTGTAGAAACCCAAATAGCACCAAGAAATTGTGAGGATTATTACTGGGAAGGAATTCTTGGCTGTGAGGGTGGGGAGGCCCTGGCACAGGGTGCCCAGAGAAGCTGTGGCTGCCCCTGGATCCCTGGAAGTGTCCAAGGCCAGGTTAAATAGGGCTTGGAGCACTCTGGGACAGTGGAAGGTGTCCCTGGCAGGAGGTGGGATGGGATGAGTTTCAAGTTCCCTTCCACCCAAACAACCCTGTGGTTCTATAACTGCTTAAAAATGTGAGAGTTGGTACCTGAAAGTGGCAGGTCTTTTATAGTAAATGTTCCTCGTAACCCCCTTGTCTGCAAAAATCAGGTATTTGGTATGCCCTTACCAGCTCCAAAGTGCTGATGAAACTTCTATGTGATTTAAAAAGAAATAAGAATGTAATTTTGCATTCTTAATTGTGGTCTTAGTGACAGCAGTCAAATGGCACAGTTTCAAGGGCAGGATCAGTGATAATCATCTTGGTCAAATTACAAGTTTAATTTAAGAAAAACTTCTTTCCTTGCTGAGAATATTACCATGCACATTTTCATTTTATTAGTTTATGTACACAAGCACTAAGTTATTTGCATGTTATAGGATTTTATTTTGTACTTAGCAAATGAATGACATCCAAGCAATTTTAGATTTAATTTGATCAATATTTAATGAATTGTAATTATCATTACAACTCAGAGTTTTGCACTGATGTATATTGCTGCATAATGTTTAATCAAGAGGAGAGAGAGACTAAAATATAACTGCAAAACAGCTATCAAGTTTATGTTAAAGAAATGTAGTGGGATTATTAACTAAATTACAGCAGTCTAATTTAATAATTTTCCTAGTCACAGCTTTAAGATTCAATTTCAAGAGCATTTCCCTAATTTATATTTTTAAATGCCTGCAAGATATATTTTAAAAAATACATACACAAAGACCAAAATTACTCTGTGGTATCAGAGTTTGAAATCTCTGCGTGATTGGAAAAAATTCCCAAGTGCTGTACTTGGGAAAATGGGAATAACAGATAAAACAGATATTGTCCTATATGGACAGAACAGTCAAAAGATTTGGTTTACACATTGGTAAGGGCCAGGTATACTGCAGAAATCAGCAAAACCTTTTAAAGTTAATGCATCTGACAACAGTGAAATGGGTCAGGAAAATCCATGAAAAAATGCAATTAAAAAAAAATTAAACCTGTTTTCCCACAAGTTTAAGATTTCTTTTCCTCAGAAATGCAGGTCATTGTTTGAATTTAGTGATATCAACATGATTCCTCAGCTTTGGTAGTTAGGTAAAGCTTGTGGACTCTGAAGCACCTTCTCTGATACTGCCAGTCAGATAAAAACACGTGTGTGGCCAAAACTCATTTAGAAGCCGCGAAAAAGACTAAAACTTTCTGTTTTATAGAATCCCAGAATCCCAGAATGGTTTGGATTGGAAAGAAACTTAAAGCCCATCCAGTGAAACCGCCTGCCATGAGCAGGGGCAATTTCCACTAGCCCAGGTTACTCCAAGCCCCATCCTACCCGGCCTCAGATACTTCCAGGGATCCAGGGGCAGCCACAGCTTCTCTGGGCAACCTGTGCCAGGGCCTCCCCACCCTCACAGAGGCTTTTCCTTCCCAAAAGCCCATCTAAACCCTCTTAAACTGGAAAATTTACCATTATTTCCTCTTGTAATTTCCCAGTTTAAATTTGAGCTATGTGAACATTTCAGCCGTTTTTGAAATTGTGTTCCAACAGCTCAACTCTGCAGTTTTTCCTTTGCCTCTTGAACCCTGTACATTCTTCTGTGGTTTACTCCATATTACAAAGAGGCAAATGATGGCATTTTTAACTATGGTGGAAGGAAAGCCTTTTTCCCAATGAGCCCAGTACTTTCACATCACAGGTCTTGATCCTAAACTTGCTGTTGCACATGTTCCATGTCCATGCAATTTTCAGTGGGCCTTCTATCCTGATTTTAGATGGGAATTCTTGGCTGAGTGTGCCATTATCACAGGAAATAGACACCAACACATGATGGTCTTGGATTTTTTTGAACATTTTCCACAATTCTTTATAACTCGTAATTACTTATAAACAAATTTC
>VZTG01000707.1:0-84974 GCA_013397845.1 Melanocharis versteri | reverse complement strand
AGGGAATGGCGCACCACCACAAACCTGTTCTATCATTCTATAGTTTTTATAGTACATGGTAATTGTTACCTTGAAAATACATTATACGTATTTACATAAGCTGTAAGGCTTCCAAACCAGTTTTTTTCTATGTTAGGTTTGGTCCACAAGGCACGAAAAATCTTCTGATCTCCACTCCTTGCATGAGAAATAATTGTCGAAAAGAAGTGGTTTTTTTGAATACTTCAACAAAACAGAAATGGGAATTTGTATGTGCTTTCAATTTGGTAGGAAGGGAAACAATTAATATTTTTTTTTTTTGGTGTGGGTAAAGTATCCCTGAGAGCCTAATATTTAATACATTTGGGAGGAAAACTGTAGGTTTTGTACTCCACTTAATTTCTCTAGACACTGAAATGTCTTCACCTGGAGAAGCAGCCTATTTTGTGTCTAGCATTTTTCATTAGAGATACTAATTAGCAATAGCTAACAAATGATGCTGTTATGCATCAATACTCAGAAGTGCATCCAGGATGGATGGATCACCATTGGATCCATCACTGAAACTGGGGACACCTGCTCTCAGAGCTCTGGGCAGGATACCAAATGCAGAAATTGTATTGAAACTGCATATATAGAGTATTTAATATAGTTTTAAATATATTGTTTTTTGTGGATCTTTTTGAAGTAAGCATCCTTTTTGTGGTTGCCTGCACTGCGTGGAATTGGACTTGATCATGCAGATTGTGCCAGGTAGAAGCTCCAGTGAAAGGGTGAGGGGACTATTGTCTTTACCCATGTTTGGTGTCAGTAAAATGTAGAATATTTTGTTACACTCCTATTTAACATAGGTCAGTTTTCAAGCCAGATCGTTTCCCTGATTAATTCCTTACTACACTTCTTCATCTCTGAGGCAAAAAGGTCTTTCCTTGAGCTTTGAAGGGCCTTCATTACTTATCTTTCCTTGATTTGTGGCAGTTACATAGATCACATTGCAACCCTCACCTTCTTTTGTGGTAGCAGAAGGGTTTCAAGTCCACCTTAAAATACTTCAGGAGTTGAACTCATGTGTGTAAAGAAAAATAAATTAAGTAAGGTCCTTCTTTCAAATAACTCCCTCTCTGTTCACCATGGCTGGACATATGGGGCAAATGCACACATAACAAAACTCCTTTCTTCTGTCCTCATTTTAGTCCAGCTCATAAATTTGGCAGATACTGATTTTTTTTCCCCTGAATTTTCCTAAAACAATCAATATTAAACTCAGACTAAATTTATTATTTATGAGATTACAGCACAGCTGCTAATTTTTTCATGCTCCTGTACCTACCAGAAAACCAACCAAATGGACTTTTTATTTGTGGGATGTTTTTATTTTGTTGTTTTCTTGTTTGTTGGCTGCTTTGCCCTGAAACAATCTTTTCATCTGCTTCCTTACCCGAGGCAGAAAGGTCTTGATTTGAACTTGTCTAATTTCTCACATTTTTAGCGTGTAGGTATAGAAGGGTTACTGGGTTGGTTTTTTTAGATGATTTCTCTTTTCATGTACTGTCTGCAAACCAGAAGTTTAGAGGGCAGGTAGGGAATTATATTAGAACAAGTCTTTAATAAACCATCACAACAGGTACGTATGTTTTATTGGAGGCTATTCCGTTGCCACAGCCCAATGTCTAACATAAATATTTATGTAAGAGGATGGTTTTTACTTGCATATCTTATTTCACTTATATTAGTTTTTCTAACTATGGAAACAATTTAATATTCTTTGTACAGCAGTCTGTGCAAAAATTCTGCAATAGCTTGTGTTGTAACTGAAAAACTTTTAGGGGTCTTCCAGTTGAAGAAGTTTGGAACAAGTGCATTAAATTTGATGGCAGGCAATCTTTAAGGAGGAATATAGTCAGTTGTATTGGATGGGAAAAGTAAAGTAACAGTAAGAATTAACTTCTAGTCTTGACATTTCTCTTCAGTAAATAACTATCCTACAACAGTGCACATAATTCACATGCCCCTGTTTGTATTCTTAAATTTTGATCGATTTCTGCACTTTACGACTGTTCAAATTGCATGTTGATGGCAGTAAAAATGAATGACATTTAATTTAGTACCACTGAGTTTTCATTTTCAAGGAATATCTTAAGCAAAATGCACAAATGTGATATACTCTGGGAGATCCTAGGAAGAGTTTTCTGTACCCTTTTCCCCCTTTCCAATCTTTGAGAGCCAATCTTTGAGATTATAGATGTTATTTTGAGATTCTTGCATAAAGTAGATAGCAGAGCATGTGTTTGTGTGCACTCAACCATGTGTGTTCCTGGGAACTTTTTTATTTAATGTAAAAGAGAAATTGGTACCTTCCCAGTTCATGATAACAAAGTATGGAATTAAGGAATACATACATTTGATTGTGGCAGAAAACCAAGTGCAAAAGAACAGCACCGAAAACAAGACAGCAGGGTTAATATATCCTTTAGGGAGAAAGGCCTGTTTGGTTTCTTACCTTTCCCTTCTTATATTACCTCATTTGTGACTTTGCATTAAAATCTGCCTTATTGGCATGTAGCAAATTAATTTTTAATTAGTGCTACCTTCAGTGCATTTTCAGAGACGTGGGGAAATCTGTAATTACTTGCAATTTTATAATTAATTTTAAATGCATAATGATATAGCTGTTTACCTGTGTAATCTATGTACTGGTATGTAACTTCATGTAGCACAGAATGCTCTTTCTGGGCCCATGTTTAGCTGATGCTTGATTTAATTTTTAAGTGATAAACCTAAGATAACTTTTAAAATTGAGATTTTTGTGTGTAAGTGCTGAGCGACTGAACTGTTTTGATTGGTGTCAGACAGGTTTAAGGCTGGCTTTACATCTTAAAGCTAACTTTATACATGCTCAAGAGTTTTCATTATGAAAGCTTTAATACTGACAATACCATGTATCAGTACACAGAACACCAAGAGATTTTTCTGCAATCATGTCTAAAGCACTTTCTCTTTTATATTTGCTATGGGAAAAGTGTTGAACTGGATGCCACGACTTGCAAATTGATCCCCATCCCAACAGTAAAATCGGTAAACTTTTGATCTGAAAGGAAGAAATATTGATGGTTTCTGAACATAAATTCTAACAAGACTTTGTACAGTGGCCCCCACTTTTCATCTGAGGTCACAGCACCTTTTATAAAGGATAGCTTGATACTCTCTAGGCTATTAAAAAAGGAAATGTAGAATAAAGATGCCACCTTGTGGGTGAACTAAATGATGCAGTAGATGATTCAAAATGCTGAACAAGTAGGTTCATTGCGTTTGCAACTGGCTGCTGGAAATTGAGTTTATGTTTTCTTAAACATTTAGAGTTCTTTTTGGAGTTTACATTTGTGGATTTTTTCTGAAGTATCTAAGTAACTACAGTTGGACCATTCTGGTGTAAGTGTGAAATGACTGCTAAAAATCATGCTTGTAATCACCACATAATTTTGGCATCAAATTCAATGCATTGTTCCTAATGTATTAAAGCACAATTTTAATGCTGTCATCCTAACCTGATTGGGTAACAAAAAAACAAACAAACAAAAAAATATTTTGTAGATATTCCCTGTATGAAAACAGAGTGGTGATGCATTCAGGTTCCTGTGCTGGAATTCTCACTACATACCAAGATTAACATATTTCATGTATTAATTTGTCATTCTTAACTTCATGTCATGGATTTCTTACAGCATTCAATGAAGTACCAGGTGTCTACACACCTTGGTGCCATGGTTTTGGATCACCTTTGCCTTGGGCAGGTTTATATAAAGTGCTCTGGGTTTTTAGGACATTATTTCAGTGGTTTTTGACTCATTCAGTGATAATGGCCTCTCACAGCTGCTCTATACAGCAAACACAATTGATAGAAATGGTACTGATACCTTTATTCCTGTATAGATTCTTGGTGATTCATTCATTTAGAATTTTGCTTTGGAAAATCCATGTTTTCTGTGCACCCCCAGTTCCTTGCAGAGGAATCTTAGGAACTCTTCAGGATCACTGAAGCCTGTTTGTGGCATTGTGAATCATTGACGTGACACTGGTGTGAGGAACACTTCCCGGTGTTAGGAGTTTTTAAAAAGTGTTCATATGACTACATGTGACCTCAGGTGAGGCAAGAGAGAAGCTAAGGTGGGTTTTACCAAGACTGGTGTCAGGTTATGGAAGCCAGCCACAAATTTCCTGGGAAAAGGCTGCAAGGTTTTGATGCTATTTTTCATCTTACAGTCTACGAATGAGGTCTTATTTCTAGCACTCTTTTAGTTTGGTTTTTTTCTTTTATCTTAGAGATTTTATGCCCGAGACTGCACTCCTTGTAAAAAGTATCATGTGTACATCAGTATCTATCGGTAACCAGGTTGCTGATCTTGGTGAACCTCTAAAAGAAGGGTTAAAAATTCCAAGCTTAGCTGAGGGGGAAAACCCCCAGAGGTTGTTTAATGCTGCTTTCTTCATCATGACTCCAGCTAAAACAAATGTAGTACTTGGTCTTTCTGCTTATTTATGGTATCTATGAGCAACATGGTGTTCTTTTGCTTTGGATTTATTTCTTCCTGGTTTGTCTGCAGGTTTCAGGAGGATTGTTAATGTAACCTACGTAAATACCTTAGTAGGGCTCTTCTTTTCTGTGCCTAAATTTGGTTCAGATTAGGCAAAGGCAGCTCCTGTCCTCTCCCTTGTTTATGGACAATTAGAGTAATGCAGGTGGGGGCTCTGCTGTGCAGCTGAGCAAGTCATGGCTGGCAATAAATTTCCCCACATCTGGCATCTCAGATTATTTTATAAAGGCATGGTTTTACTACTAGCCAAGAGATGGAGATAGACCTTTTATTTGGTAGCTGGAGTGGTAGAGGAATTCCTTGATACCCGGTCACAGCTCTGAAATCTGCTGCTTGCTCACATGCTGTCCCTGTGAGCTGCTGAGAAGACTGTGGGAGCTTGCAGCAGCCCAGGGTCTTCCCTGTAAGCCCTGCTGTCTCTGGGCTGTCCTGGGGGCTGAATAGCAGTGTGGTGGCTTTTCTTGGCTGATGTTGACCATAAGATGTCAGGAGTTAAAAAAAAAAATCTATTACAACATACGGAAAAATATTCCTAGCCTGCAGAAGTTTTTGGCTGTTCTCTGTTCTGCTCTGAGTTATCTGCCTTGGGCACCCTTAGGAAATAATCACTGACACTAGAACCATCCAAGGAGTCAAGCAATAAGTGCCAAATGCAGATTATTTTTTGTGTGTGGTTGTGCACACTTTTTAAGCATGCCAACCTTTAATAACCCCGTGCCTTGTTATTACAGTGGTGTTTATGTATATTTAAACACTAGTGCAAGAAATTAACATCGTATTTACTGGTTCAAAATCTATTGCTGCAGCTCTCTATTCCAAATGTCCTGTAAGAGCGCTTTTGATTTGAATGATTTTTCTCTTCTGTGACAGCTGAGTATTCTGAATTTAATGCTTTGTGCCTTGCTCAGAAATTACAGGGTATACAAAATATACCCTGAAATTCATTCAAACTTTTAAAACTTATTATGTCTGGCAGAGACAGATTTAAGATTACTGAGGTTTCTGGTTGAAGTACTCCAAGCAGAAATCCATACTCCATTAGGTTCTGAAACATTATGTGACCTTAATTTTCCAGGTATTTTGCCCTTCATATTGAAGATAGTATTTTAATACTATTTAAGTCTTCTGAAGAGCCTTGTAATACGATAGGCTTAAGTTGTGAAACATTTGAACAAAACGAAAGATAAAAAAGTAATTTAGGATTTTGTATTTTTTAAAAATGTATAGCAACATAAAGATATGCATCAAATAATACACTGAAATAGGTGATAAAAATTGCATATTTTTAGTGCGTTTTCCAGTGAAATTATGTGTACACACAGTCAACCATATTTCTTGTGTGAAGGTCTTTCTTTGCATTTGACATTTTTAGGCAAAGGCATTTCCAGTGATTTGAACCTAGGGATTTGTCTCTTACATTGTGGTGTACTTCATGTAAAATTCTACCTGCAGAGCAGATGTAGGATCACATCTCAGGAGATGAAAGAGAATTTCAGAGCTCAACTTACTTTGTGGGGAAAAGAATGAAGAATTAGATTTTAAAAATCTTACAGAAAAAGTTAGGGGAGAAATTCAAGTTTTACAATTAATAAAAGTGATGTTTTCTCTCAGCAATATCAAACACAAGGAAATGAAAATTAGCAGATAGTGGTATGCCCAGCTCCATGAGATGTTAGAACTGGACCTAATAAATGACAGCAGTGGCTTTTGATATTTTATCCCCCCTAACATAATCCTTGAGCACTCCCATGGCTATGCAGTATGACAGAGGCAAAATATATCAATGTCCAAAAATCTCGAAAAAATAAGGGACAGTATGTAACTGAACTGTAATAGTACTTATTCTGGATGTGAAATTATATATTCATGTGCATATTTGTGTATTTTGTAAGTGTGTATCTCGATAGTTCCCCTACGTTTTGGTGGTTTGGGGTTTCTTTTTGGTGCAAAAATCATGTTTTGTTCATATACACAAAAGAGTGTTAATGGCAGGGTTTTCTGTGACTACCTACAACACTAGTTGTTATTATATAGCGTCAACAACTTAGTGTATGTTGTCTTAGCTAAAGATCTTCATTATTTTGCTGATAAGCCCAAAATGTTATTGAGTGGAACATCCTTTTTGCAGGCCTGTGTGCTGATAGCTGCCTAACAGATTATACGAATGCCACGATGTCAAAGAGAATGGCCTGGGATGGGGGTGCCAGCGCTGAGACACTTTTCAGTCACAGCTTCAGGTTGGCCATTCTAGTTACTGAGCACGGGCAGGAATGTAAAACACAACCCAGCAGGCAACCATTAATTGCATTTTGCTTGTCAGAACTGTTGTTTGCCTGTTCTAGGCTGCCAAACACCGAGCTTTTCCCATGTATTTCATTAACTGTTTCCCAGTCCCGGGGCTTAGCTGGTTATTTGGGATCCTTCTCTCCGAGAGCTGCAAATGCAGTGGTCAGTTGTGGTTACTGAATTGGGTCTTAGTGGCTGGTCTGGTTTTGGTGAAGTCAGAATAAATTCCTTTGCTGACAAGACTGCCAGTTCTGGTTTTCAAGCGTCGCAGGCTGCCTTGGCACTTGGTGAGTGTGAACATTCACCCTGTATTTCTGCCAAGCTAGGAGTAGGACAACTGTGAATGCAGAAAGGCAGCCAGGAATCTTGAATCAGAGCTGTGAAAAATGATGTCCCCTTTTGTCTCTGCTTGTGGGTTTTATTTTGCCAAAAACTGCAAACTTGACCTCTGATTTGCTAAATTTTACTAACTAGCAACTGCAAGTAATCTAAAAATGGCTGTTTCAAATGATTCAAGATTGTATATTTGCTGATTTTTTTTTTTGTTTCATCTAGAAAGTTGTGAAGTTTTGTGTCTACTTTACTAAGAGTAATTAACCCAGCACTCTGAAATGCACAGAGTGAAGGCAGGAAGTTAGGAAGATTGTAGAAAGGAAAATGCCATCAGAATACGGAAAGGTTAAAAACTTATAAAAATTTCCAACGTTGGTGGCGTTAAAGAAAGATCCTTGTCAGATCTGTAGAAGTACTGAGTATATACCATAACACATCCACTTACTACTTAGAATTTTTGTGAGCCATAATTTTTGTAATCCCATTAGTCTTTATTGAGAGAACAAGCTTCAGTCTGATGCTGGAAGGATGAATATGTTTTTATATCTTACTACCAGTAAGAACTAAATAAACTTGTGGCCACTGTTTCTGCCATTTGTAGAATCCCTTCACAGTGTTTTGTCAATTGTAATTGTAGTCTTGTAATCTCCGTGGTTCTGCATGGCAAACACTCTCTGGCATTCTTAAACGAAATCAAACTTTCTTGTTCTTCACATTCCAGTCACAGATAAAAGTGTTTTATCTCATAAAATGCTGGGCAAGAATGTTTCTATCACTTTACAAGAGAAGAACAAAACTAAGTTTTATCTTTGAAGAAACAACATGAACTTGTCCTTTTAATTGAAAGAAGAGATCCTTTGCCTGTGAAAATTAAATCCTCCACAGTTTGTTGTTACTTTTCAAATTCCTCAGCCTGACAGTGAAATCATGTAATCTGATAATAGCATGCCTGAGGCTTATTGTGATTTTTTGGGCAGTGGTAATGGCAGATGCTGTGCTCTGTTGATTTCAGTCACTTAGGGTTTGATACTGATCCCTACAGGTCACTACCTGAGTGTAAATGTAGTGTGACTGCACTGACTTCACTGGAATTACCATAAACATGCTGGGGTAACTGAAATCCGCATTTCTTTAATCGCGCTTATAGTTCTGCTGTAGGATTTTCTGAAGTCACTAAAGAAAGAAAGGTACGGGTGACTTTCCCCATCTCTTTGTGACAGCTTTCTTGATTCGAAGAGTGTTTGTTGCTGACCACTTGTTAAATTGCTGTGTATCTGTCTGTGTGTTTGTACTGACGACTCAAGGTCGTTGTGCTAAATGCACACGCTGGTTGACTTCCCCTTGTCTTACAGCCAGTTTGAGCTGCTTTAGATTCCTGTGCCTTGTCACTAGAATTTCTTTTTATTCATGAACCTTCGCACTGTCTTTATAGTCAGTTTGAAGCTGATATGAATATATTTGAGTGTCTGTGGTTGGATGGAGTAATTTGACATGTTCTAGAAGTGGTAAGCGGCTGGTGTCAGTAAGTGGCCATAAATAAAAACTAGCAAAATGTAGAATCTAATCCCGCAGTCATTTTTCCCCCTCTGATGTTGTCAATGGGAGATCTGTCTTTATAACAGGGACTAAGGCATCAGGATTGTACAGAACAGAAATTGTAGCTTGTTTACAGCAGATTTTATAGCACAGATGTCTTCAGTGGCACAGATGCGAATGTTTCCTATTTAGTGAAGACTTTTTCTTAACTCTGGAGGCTTTTCAGACTGGCAAGCCAAACTCTCCACAGCAGACCCTTCAGTTTTTTCTTATAATATAATAAGACTAGTTAATTTGATGCTGAGCCCCACGTGCTTTTTTCCTTCTTTATTTTACTGACCAAAGAAAATTAATGGGAATCCTGTGCCCCTTTGTTTCTTGTGGTTCTCAAAATCTGCCGTTTCAGTATTTCACAACTCCAAGTAAGAGATGCTAATTGACGAAAGTGTTAGAGATATCTGTGTTAATAACTACTGACTGCTACTCATAATTGGTGATTAAATAGTAACCAGTGTCTGTAATCTCTGATAATAAACTGGTCCACTGTATCTTTCATGCATCTTTAGTGTAATTTAGGGATAACACAGAAATGTTGAACAAAATCAAGAGGAAAAAGAAGGAGGAGAAAGAAAAAGGATTTTGAGCTGCTTTTTCTTGGTACAAGGGGGGCAGTTTGGGGCAGCAAACAGGATTTTAGCTGTGTGCAGGCTTGGAGGACCTGCAACACACAGCAAGGAAGGTCACCCCTGTCTTCTGCCTCCTTTCCTTTGTGATTCTGATCTCAGTGGCCACAGAAGAAACCAAATATGCTGGTCTAGAAGAGAAGGTCTCCAGAAGTGTCTGACTTAAGCCATGGCTTTCTCTTGGCTTGGACTGCCGTGTTATTGTTCTGATTTTGTCGTGGAGGGAAGGGGTGACCCAATATTCCAATGCTTCTGCTCTCTGTTCAGGCAAAATCCGATGCAGCTGTTAAAGTAAAGGGCTGTAGAGCTGCACAGAACACACCTGGCTCTGGGAATCTCTAGGAAAGTGTTCATGTGCTTTTTAGGAATTCCTAGCCTGCTTTCTAGGAATTCACCTCTCAGCTTTCCAGGCATTTGCACTGTGCTTTCTAGGAAATGCCAGCTTCTGCTTTCTACTTATATTTCCTCATCACTTTCCAGGATTATTTTCCTCACGTGTTTTTCCCCTGTGCTGCATCATGATAATTTCCCCTCAATTTACAGGAATTGCTATGTGCCTTCTGGAAATTCCCTCTTTCATTTCCAGGAATTTATCTCTGTTTTTCAGTAATTCTCCATGTCTGCTTCCTGGGAATTTAACCTGCCATGTTTTCGGAATTTACTTTGTGCTTTCTGAGAAATCTCCCCTCTAGGCAGGTATCCTCCATAGATTTTTGCTCTAGGAATTTACCTTGCATGTTCTAGAAAATTTTCATTCTGCTTTCAAGGAATTCCTCCCCGCCTTCTAGAAATTTTCACTGTGCTGCCCAGATATTTTCTCCTGTAAATTCAAGTAATTTCCCCTTTGCTTTCTATATACACATTCTATATGTCTGTATGTGTATATTTTGTAATACACATTCTATATGTATTTTGTCGAAATTTTCCACAGGTTTTTGAGGAATAACCCCTCTTCTTTCTAAGAATTTCTCACAGGCTTCCTTGGATTTCCCCTTTCATTTTCTGGGCATTACATCCTTTTCATTGAAACTGAGGGTAAAAACACACTACTCACAAATCATTATATATTAATTTATTAACTAGTAGGATCAACTATTTATATTGTTTATATCTCAGGCCTTTTGTGTTGAGCCTTCACTTTTTGCAAGCTGCAATGAGGTCCTGGCCCTGTTTTTTTTCTGTTCTAGGTGCTACTCTTTTGTAAGTCAAATTGTAGGAGGAGGCCTCAGCGTGCATTCACAGCTCTTGCAGTACTTGTCTTCCTGTACGCATTGTTTGCCACGTAATAATATTTTAGAACGTTAATTGTGATAAGTGACGTTATCTTAATTTAACAGATAAGGAAAATTGTAGCAGGAGGGTGATGTAACTTCTCAGCTCCCAAAGGAGCTTAGACAAGATTTAATTTCTGGCTCAGTTTAGAAGCAGATATGCTGAAAGTAGAATTGAACAATCAGTAAGGGTTGAACCCCAGCATTCTGGTTTGATTTGGTTTTTTTAATCAAGTTCAGGTATTGAAGATGTTAAAAATCTTGGAGGAGTCTTAATAAAAGAAGATCTGGAATGTTAGCTTCTAATATATTGGCCACGTAGCTCCTACCTTCCAACACCAGAAAGTCCAAAACCGGAGTTCCCAGTGTGGCCATTTTTTATCCATGATGGACACCGTGTCTCTTGGCGTGTCCATCTTGACCAGCAACAGCTAAATACATCGATGTGAGCTCACAGTTCCCTTGAGTCCCTCACAGTTTTAACTTTGGTCAAAAGCACCTAAAAATATCTGTGGGTTGGGAAAGAAACAGAACTTCAAATTGCTCTTTGGTCACATTGTCAATTCACAAAGGAAAGGAAAGCAAACTGCAAATGTGATAGGGAAATGCCTCTAGGTGCCCCAAGCTGTCATGTAGCAATTCCTCCTCTATTTCCCTGTTTGTATCACATGATATTAAAGAGAGACAAGTATTCATCTGCTCCTCCTGTACAACTTTTAATTGTATAAAGTGCGCATTTATCATAGTTACCTCGAGTGGTTAAGGCAGATAATTCACTGCTAGAGTGTTGGAGATTTTTATCTATCCATGGGGCCGTCTGCCACACTATTTGCTCATTCTTTAATTGGTTAATGAAATGTGTTATTATAGTTTCTAGTTTAGGAGATTAATGAAACCTTGCAAAATAATTTTTCAGGTGCAGAGAGATGTGTTAGGCTTTGCCTGCTGTCTTGCCCTGTGTTTCTGACACCCACAAGGGTGTGAGAAGGACCACATGGCTCTCATGAAGTGATTAAGGCATCAAGAATAGGAAACCTTAACCAAAAGGTAATGCAAAATCAGTATTTTTCTTTTTTTTTTATGTTGGCCATAATTTGAATTAAAACAGCTGTAGGCCCCTCCCATATTTATTGCTTCGTTGATTTATTTATTTATTTTGAACTAGTAGTATTTTCCTGTGCCTAGACAAAGGGTTCACAAAGGTGTTTGTGAAAAAGTTATTCTTCTTTTTTCTTGAAATGTCATGTTAATAATATTAAAGAGAAAAACCTATATCCTTCAGTTTATTGATTTATCAACAGAAGACTTTACTCAGGTCAGAATTTTTTAATACAAAAAGTTTTGCTCAGAAGCAGAATGTAAAATAAATTCAGGATTTTAGCCATTTTCTAATATTTTCAGAACATCTTCAAGAGAACAAAAAGATTTCTACATATCATTAAGCTCATCTCTTTTTTGTGTTAGTTATCACATTTTTTTTCCTTGTACATTTCAGAGAATCAAGAACTGTAATAACTTTATCATATTACAGTTAAAAATTTCTAAGATAGTAGGACTAAGAGTATTAATATTGTCAGAGACTTAAATATGGAAATAGGGTATTAATCACATTCATGTAAATTGCAAAACGTAGGCTATTGAGTGAGATTAGAAGTTATCTCATGATAAAAGCACTCTATCAGAAAAGAACATTCTCTTAAGTAGTTTTTGTCTCCATGTAAGTATTTTGTACGATTGTTTTCTAATAAGTCATCTGTCATTCAAATAGAAAAGTCCTAGATCTGGGAAATGAGGGGCTAGGATGAAACCAAAGGGCTCAAGGATGTTCAAATGCCATCTGAGATTATCTCTGAGGTGCATCAGAGGCAATGGAGCAGAGGAGATTTTGCAGAATGCCAGCTGAAAGCCTGGTCCTTGTTTTCCGTGGGAATGCAGCTTGTGCGCTCCCAGCTTGAGCCAACGTTTTCCATTTTTCTTTCAGCTTGGATCCTTCTTTTAGCTCACTGATGTCTCCCTGTGTCTAAAATGCCAACACCCTCGTGGTCTCCAGAGACTGAAGCCCCCTTTGCATGAGGTGAGTGGTGCTGCTTTTCTCACTGCTCAGGGCAGCAGCTGCCTCAACGTGGGGAGTAGGTGCTTGCTGAGGGATGACCCCAAATTTCGGCATCCTGATCCCTGTCCTGCAGGAGTTGAGCCAGTTGGAGGCAGTTTCCAGTGCCTCACCTGCAGTAGCTCTTTGCAGTGCTAGAATGAGTCTCTTTTATAGAGCTGGGCATCTTGATGGTATTCCAAGAATTAAAGGCTTGTTAATCCCCCAACACTTCCAGAGGTTGCTTCTTCTCTGTTGTCTGCTGTGGAAGAACTGAGCTCTGGCCTTCTTGCCTGGAAGTGTTTCCTTCTTTGGTGCTTTTTAACTCCCCCTGAGCCTTTTTATGCAGCTTCTTTTCTGAGAAAAGTAGACTTCGAGGAATCATGTGCAGATCAGCTCCCCAAGGAAATTTCAAGTGTATCCAGAAATCCTTGCTTTTGTTATCCCTGTTTTGGCAGCACTGCTGAAGGATGTCCTCACATGATGCCAGTTAGAAGCAAAAGTTCATTTTTATTGGATGCTGCAGATCAACAGCTTCCCAGTTTTATTGAAGTATTTTGAGATCCTCTAAAAACATGTTGTATACTATTTGCTTTGAAGGAAAAATCTATTATAGTTTTGTAGTGTCTGGTGGAAAAAAAAAATTGCTTTTTCCATCTCTGAATGCACCCAGCAATTCTGTAGCTAAAAAAGCTGAAGTATCATTTTTGACTGTGTGTTTTTTGTTTTTGCAGATCTGCTGTCCAAACCAGCATGCTGTGTCATGCCAATCCAGTCCCTTGTCAGCGTGGCAGACAGCTGTAGTCAGAATACAAGGCTTTTGAGTTCCACCCTCCCCCTCATCTCTCAGGTTTTATTCCACTTCTTTGAGCAGTGGACACATTCCTGCCAGCCTCAGTGTTTTAATTTAATTTGGGCACAGACTATATAAAATTGAACAGATGTCTGAAAGCAGCGAAGGGAAGACCATAAAATGAACCACGTGCTCAGCTTCATTTGAACCAAGCAATGCTGTATTTTTTTTGCCCCCATTGCCACAAAAATCACACCTGATTTGGAGGTGTGTTACAAGAGGATCCAGCATGAGGAGAGGAGGTAAGGAGACTGGAATCGGACCTAATTTTCTTTGCTATGTGTTTTTAGGAGTGTTTCTTCATATTCTACAGTTACCAGTGCTCATTTCTCCGAAGTAAAGCAAAGATTATATTTCCCAATAAATTAAAAAAAAAAATATTAAAGAAAAGAGTAAAGTCTCTTCCACAGAAAATATTTTTCAACTCTTGCCCCTAAATGACAACTTGACGTTATTTTCAATGGTCATAGAAAGTGCTGGTTTCCAAGAAATTCCTGAAAACACAGGGTGGTAGTTTCACCCAGTAGGCATGCCAGGAATTCCACAGCACAAAATTTCACTGCCTAAAAGAATCCATTCATCAGAAGAGAAGTTGACCAAATTAACCTGAAATACCGAACTTTTAAAAATGGTTTATTTTTGAAGACATTTAACAGCATTTTTTTTACCTCAAGGTAATGTAATAAATGAGACTAATTGCATAATTTTTTGAAAAGTTGTCATGGTTGTGACATGATAGTGATATTCCTATGTGATATCATGCCTTAAGATTGAGCCAAATCTTGCAGAAGTTTTCTCTGCATGAATGTCTCCACTAGATATATTTTCTTACCACTGTCTAAACTGATGAAGAAATACATGTTCTAAAGGACTTATTAATCCTACAAATAGCTTAACACACGTTAGATTAAGTTTACAGGCTTTAAGGGTATTGTGTTTTGAAAAAAAAGCTTTTGTTTTAGGAGTCAGAGTTTGCATGTGATGGGCAATTCTCTGTTTTTCCTACCCTCCACTTCTAGCTCAATGTCTTTCAATTATGGTACCCTTCAGATATAGAAAAGTGTGTAAATGGTAATACCATTCTGAAGGTAGTAGGTGGAAAAATTGAGACTGAAGTTGGTTTTGAAGTTGATTGTCTTTAATTTCTCTGTAGTTCACTCTCATTGATGTACAGTCTCTTTTCTTATCATTCCTGCAGTAGTTAACATTGATGGAGACATATTTATCCTGTATCATAATCTTTTCTTTCACACTGAAGGCTTTAAAATTGTTCAGTTGAAAACTTTAAAAGCTTTTGTTGGAGGAGTTTGTTACATGTACATCTGAAAAGAAAATTGATAAAAACCCACTGAAACTGAAATTTCAGGAGAAAATGTATCATTTTGGAAAGCAACGTAAATGGATCCCCTTTCAAGGAGCACTTCTACATATAAATTTTTTTATATTCATATGCATGGGTATAAAGTAACTATCACCCTAAATTAGAAGTACCTGAATATGCAACCAATTATTTGCCTTTGTGATTTATGTGGAAAATGTGGGTAGGAGGAGTGCACACAAAGTCTCAGCAAGAAAGCTGAAGGTGTGTAGCCATAGATGTTGGTCACTACTGCAAAAGCAGTGTCAAATTATGCTGGATAGTCACCCCTAGCAACTGAAGATGTCATCGCTCTCTAGATGTGTTATTGGCGTCTAAACACTATCCACTTTTAGATCTCCCAGGAGTTTTGTGAAAATTCATGAGAAAATTTGATTAAATTACACTCTTTTCAAAGCAAATATGCTTGGGAGGCTGTGGGGTTTTTTCAGTATTATATTCAGGAACTGCCACTTCATTAAGAGCAGTTTTTAATATGTACATTCTCAGTTACAGACAGTTTTTGCAATTCCCAAGCCATAGGCATTGTGGAAGGTAGCTTTGTTTCTTTTTTTTTTTTTTGGTTTTTTTTACCAATAGCATTTACACAGTGACTACCCATTCACTTTGTCTAGTTTCCTAGAAAGCACCTGCGAAATTTCTGGAAATCAGTAGGAAAATGCATGGAAAGCAGCTGGGAAACAGGGAAGGCACTGGGAAATTTCCTAGGAAGTTTATAGATTAGTTTATATTAATGGATAATCAATATATTAAGACTTTTTAAAAGTTGCAGTACTTTTCATGATTGTCTGTTTTTTGGTGAAATTCTTCCTTTTGGAAGGAAACTAGAAGGCGGCAGCCTTGGGATGGTAACTGAAGTGAAACACAAGACTACTGTCAAAAAATAAGCCATTAAAAACCTTCAGGAAAAGAGTATATATCTTGTAGATGTGTGATATTCTTTATATTATTCTTAGCTTTCTTATTATCTGATGATTCTCCATTTCCAATATCTGTTAGAGCACCAAAATGTCCTATTAGATCTCAGATTTCTCTTTTCGGTTACAGAGATGTTTATTCTCATTTTTCAGGTATTTCTTTGTGTCTCATTAATTGCCCCTGTGGCAGAAACCTGAAGCAGCGTAAGTTTTGAAAACACTCAAACTCTTCTCTCTAACTATGTAATTCAGGGCTCTTCTTCTTCCATGAAAGAATAACTGAAAAGATATTTTCATATTAGATTGCAAAGTAATCAAATCTCTTCAAAGAATGTATGCAATTGAACAGTGTTTCTTTTTTAAGCATTTATTTGAGCTTTTATCAATAAAGTAAGGTAAAAATAAGGAAAAAAAAGTGTTCCATTCACAAATCAGTGTAAATACCATGGTGCAAATTTTTTGCCTAAAATTTTGTGGCTGAGCTGACAGATAAGATTTCAGGACTTTATAATGGCAGCACAGATTATAAATGCTGCAGTAGGATATGTAAAACAAAATTTGCTGTATGTGTAGGATTTTTTTCTTGGGGTGTTGAATTGTTTGGAAGTCTCATTTGATTGAAGTGATACAGTTTTCATTCCTAGTTGCTGAAAAGTTGCGTTACACTTTTTCTCCGGGGTTGGTAATTAGGCTTTCTAAAAGCCTTTCTAATGAGTTAAATGGAAGAGGCCTTAAGTTAAATCTGTACTTGGCCTTTGTTTTGAAATCACAGTATTTTTGTACGTTTTTAAAATGCATATATTTTGAAAGCTTGAGGGTTTGTTGTAGTAAACACAATACTTATAATATTTGTGGCTGGTCAATTGTCCTTTGCCTTCTGTCCATAAAATGCTAAGTGCACTGGGGTTCTAGGTCATCACTACAGCTGGAGCATTGCTATCAATTATATATTGTTATTGCATTAAAAGAAACTAAACTCAGAGAGAACAAAATCATTACATTCTTCGTTTTCGTAATACTAGCAGACGTATCTTGTAATGGAGCTGTGTGAAGATGGAGAAGTTAAAAAAATGCTTTGTGGTAAAGGGCATTTTACAGAAAATGAGACAGGACACATCATTCAAAGCCTTGCTTCTGCAATAGCGTGTCTGCACAAAAACTGTAATTACATTCCTCTGTTTCTCCCCTACGTTCATTGATTTCAAGTGTTCATACATTTAACAACCCTTACTGATTGATATTTTATCTATTATTTATTTCATGGGATGAAAATAGTCCTGTAAAGAAAAAGTAAAATACACTACATGAATGCTTTTTTAGAACTTTATTTTTCTTACGGATGCAAAAATGCTGCCATTTAATTTCTCTTTCTGCACCAACAATGACAATAATTGTGTTATTATTTCTTAGCTTGCAACTGCTTAGCATTACAACTTTACTTTACTTCAGTTGTTATGTGTATAGTGTATTACAGGAGGTAAAAAGCAAAGGTGGATTGTTCCTGATACTTCCTAACGGCATATGTTGCATTTAGGGTTCAGTAAATATCAACATTTTCATCCACCACACAGAACCATTGCAATTCTGCACAGTCCAAGACAGAATAAATCCAGCCAGAAATTTAGATTCTGTAGATGGTGCAGGACTAGGAATTCTTGAGTTTTTCTGTAAAGAAATTATTAATGTCTTTGTTACAACATTCTTTCAGTAACCCCTCATTTATCTCTTTTTCCACTAACATACATGGCATTATGGAATGGTGCCTTTTATAAGGCCTTGTTTCTTCTGGGCCCTCATCAAAAGGGCAAAAACCTTGACTGGCTTGGTACATAAAAATGAATTTCAGGTATGAAAATATGTGCAAATTTGGTAAATATACAAGACACTCTCTACTTTTTTTGTTGGATGATGTCAGATGATCTGATTTTAAAGACTGAACAGATATGTGGTTTTGTCTTACTGACAGGATTGTGGTGAAGAATGAGATTTCAAAATCTGGAACTCTTACATGACTCCCTGGAAGAAGAGGGGAAGGTGGTTTTTGTTAGGCCGCCACTAGTTTAGAGTAAAATGCATGGGAACTGCTCATAGGAATTAATCAAAAGATTTTAAAATGTTTCTGTAAGAATATATTCACTGCCACTGATAACATTTTATTTCTTACTCTCTCTCGGCAGGTATTGTTCGCAGAGATCTAAAACTGGAAAACATTTTGGTTAAAAGCAGTGACATGAGTGAAGTAAACGAAGTGAAATTAAACATAAAGATAAGACGACAATTGTAGCAGTTTGGCTTCAAGAACCGTTTTTAATATCCAGGTATTACTGGGAGACCCAACTTTGATACCTATTAGTAGGTTTCGAAATGAGTCAGTAAATGGCGTTATTAGGGAAAAAAATAATTTGAAAGCTAAGAGCCACTGTTGAAAAGAGTGTATTTTTTTTAAATGGTAAGTACATTTCTTGGTCAATTAAAAAAAATTCCTTGAAGTAACCATACCTTGTTCATCCAGATCTACATTTGCTTAGTCTCAAGCCATTAGTTACAGGAAGCCAGCAGATGCCGTGAGATGTAATTAATATTTAAATTAGGAATGTTTTCAATTTAAAGTAAATCTGTTAGTAATTCAGAAGAAAACCTATCTAGACTGTATCTTGATTGAAATACAAGTATATTATAGGATTCTTTCGATATTAAGAAATATTTGCTACCTAAACACGATGTTCCATATGCTTACATCTTCTTTTGTATTGAAGAAAATAGTCTTTGATGCTTTATAAATCATGTGTTAATTGTGCATCACTAATTTGCTATTTCAGTAGTAGCTACTGTTAAAAAGTTGGCATCATCTTGTAGAACTGAATTGTTGGATCAGGAATTTACTATCTGGGATAGAAGGCTCCAGGTTGAGAAGCATTTTAGACACTGAAGTGGACAACTCAGTAACTTATGATGGGATAAATCCAGACTGCAAAACTCTGTTTTCTGTTTCTTAGACATGTGTCTATTATATAAAAATATATAATGTCATGCTTATTCTAAGAAACATCATTTTGGATTTCTCTGTACCCTTCAGTTTGGGACAGCGTGTGCCCTTCTTCTTGCAAATGCCAGAGGTAGGTAAGATATTGATAAATCTTTGTCTTTTCCACAGGTTTTCCATCCTTTCAGTCAACTCACCACTTCCATCAATAGAAACCACCATGGCCAGCTGTTCCTGTTACATGGCCTTGCTTTGGAAGGAACATTTGTAATGGCAGCTAGCACACTCTGTCCTCTCTCCTGCAAGGTGCAAGTATTTTTCCTAGCTTCCATCTTGTGAATGAGGTCAGATCTTTCCTCACTTTGCTTGTTCCTCTCATTTTAGAGGAGAATGACTCCTGAATGACTTTAATTGGAGAAGTGGGAAACACAGAACCAAACCCCAAAGCTGGTGTGGCCAGCAGCAATTAAAGTGGCTACAGGAAAGGAGAGGTCCATCACACAATGTGAGATTTAAAAAAACAGCTAAAACCAACATTTAACTGCTTCAGAGCTTTCTGGCTTGAGGCAGATGATGTTGCATGTCAGGCTAAGGTTCACACCCTCCTGTTTTTGGCTGTGAGAAAGTCTTCCTGGATCTTCATTGTTTTCTGGTTTTGGGCAGGATATGCAGACGGAATTCTGGGACACATCCAGACGTGGCTTGCTCCTGGTGAAAGAACAGAGGTTCTTCTATATGGCACAGGTGCACACTGGCATGGGGCTGAGATGAAATTTTTTTAATATGTATAGAAAGACCTTCTGTTGCAAGCCACCTCTCAGTATCAGGACATTCCTTCCTGAGCTCCCAGATACTGATATCTTTAGATGTATGTATTGTCTCAAAGACTTTGATATGAAAAGTATAAAATATAAAAATATACGGAAGAATTGGACTTCTCCATGCATTACACTTGAATAAGGCATTACATGCAGAAATAAAAACCTACCTTGTTGAAAAAAAATCGGCTTTTTTTCCACTTTTTGAAATGTCCTCTCAATGGGCAGTTGATGAGTAGTACCTTTTTGGTAAGACTTCTTTTAACTCTGTATCACTCTGGTGATGACTCCTGATTACATAGACAAATTTGTGACTTCTGATGTGCTGCAGAAAAAATTAGGAATCTCCAACTAAACAGTGGGAATAAATAATTACCAAGTTTATTTTAGACAGTTTCCATCCAAAAAATGTGCCTACCCCAGTGTATGGGACTGATTAATATTTGATGTTGAAATGGAAGTTGAAAAACTCCCAGCACCACAAAAGCAGGTAATTATGACATAGCCTGCCCAAAGGACATGCTCTTCAGGGCTTTTCCCTTGTCTATTTAGGCAATGAAAATTTTGCATTCCAAATATAAAGATTTGTAACCTTTTCTGATTTATACTGCATGCTATAATATACTTCACTCCATTATCCAACATAGCATTCATTTTTTTAAAATTCTCTGGAGTCTTTTCCTCAATAGTTTATACCAGCAAATTTCACAGCTTGCTCGTAACAAATGGGAGCAAAAAAGAAATCCTTTTTGGGGGAAGATAATTAGTCCTTCCAACATTCTGATTTATTAAATACTAGTAGCATTAAATACACTTCAAGTGAGGGGGTTGTACAGGATAAAATTACTTTCCAATTTACTAATCATGACAAAAACATAGAGACTTATCACTGCGAGGGCCCTTGAGTTGTTTGATTTATTTCTCTGTCCAAAGGAAGAAGCAGCTATACTGAGGTCATTTTTGATGAGTATTTGTGCAAAGTGTACTTAAAGACCTCCAGTAATGGAGACTCCATAATCTTCCCAGACACTCTATTCTGCTGCTTCATTATCCTCCCAGAAATTTCTCCTGCTGTCTGCCCCGAACCTTCAGTTTGACAATCAGCTTCAACTTCTACCTGCGGGTTGTGATCTAACCACTTTTTCCATTACAAAGTTTCAGTTAACTCACCTGCAGCCACATAATTGCTCCAGCTGACCTGAGGGAGGTGGTGGAACCCTGTGCGTGGGGCTAAGGAAAAGGGTGGAACTGCAGTTCACATTTTCAGACTATTATTTCCTCTCCCTATCCAGCACGGATATGAAGAACAGGTAGGCACCTTCCTATTGCCAGCAATCTGTTATTCCACTTCTCTCTTGTTCTTTAAAGAGGGCAGACAGCTACAGAACATGCCTTGATGCAGCCTTCCACTTTGACAACAAACAAGTTGCTGCTGCTTTCTGACGAGCATTTTTTTATGGACCTGTGCATTGTTCCTGCGATATTTTAATGTATTAAATTAGTACGTTAAACACAATCATTGGGATTACAAAATAAGTTAAGGGAAACAGCATCAAAATGCTTACTGAAATAGAGATGTTTGACATTTTATGTCCCCCCTCTAACCCCAAAGCCTGTCAGCCTGTGCTGCATGGAGATTTGCTCCTGACAGGTGCATAATATCTGTTACTCACCTCTTTGTTTTTTTCTAGGTGCCTATTAATTCCAGTATTTTCCTGGGAAGTAAAAATAATGGGATACTTCTATAATTCTTTGATGCCAGCTTTTCTACTCTCTTACAGAGAGATACCATGATTGCCTTTTTCAGTTTTCAAGTATTTTATCTGCCTTCCACTAATGGTTCTTGAAGAGCTAATAGCTCTGAAAAGTCTTGTCACTTTTAAAGTACTCCAGAATGAATTTTATCGGTTACGGCTGATTTTAAAATTTTCAACTCAAGTACTTGCTAACCTTTCTCTTCTCTATAAAAGACTGAGGTCTTGCCCCTTTGTCATTGATATTGATTGGGCTATCCACTGCTTGCACTTGACATTTTGGTTAAGATTGATGCAAGAAGACATTAAATACATTTGCCTTCTAAGCATCATCTATCAATTGCATTCTTGGTTGAATACAACACCGATGTCTTTATTCGCTGTCTACTTACCAGTCATATTCTTCTAGATGATTTCATTTTGAGTTGCATCCCTTGCTAGTTGCTCCTCATTTTTTCTTTCTGATTTTGCCCCTCTATGCTTATGTTTTCCTTTTGGTCTTATTTCCATTTTTTGTATCCTCCCTTGTTCTGTGTGAAACTCATGGAAATTCAAAATTTAATCAGACTAGTTTAGTAATAAAGAAAAGATATGAAAGTAATATCAACTTACCGAGTTGGCAGTTTTATTTTCTGCAGGATATGTATATAAGGATATAAATGTATATAATTTTTTAAGTTTTCCCAGTATGTTAATCGCATGAATTAATGATAGTTTAAAATGTTATCAAAATGATTGATTAAAAATGAGTCCCTACAGCAGGTTTGGACAGATTGACAATATTTATGGTCAGAATCTCCTTTAAAATCTTATTTTACCAGCTGTGGTATTATCAAACTATGAAATTAACCATTTCTAGATCCTTATCATAATAATTAGATATTTGAAGCTTGGTGCCTACCTAAAACATAAAAAAATTCTGAGATCACAGTTCAACAGGCTTTTTTGATTTGGTGGGACAACACCAAGTAAAATATTCACTGTCAACCTTCTTTTCTATTGTGTGAAGGTTTTTATATTTTTTTTGTTACTGGGACTATGTCACCTCCATTGGTTCTGGAATTAAAAACCATAGATCTCACTGTGAACTCAACCACATCTCCCATGACACAGCAGATAAAATCTCACTGAGATGGCCCCAAACCAGCATCTTTCTGACATGGGGCTGAAATAATAGAAAGTGAGTAGTGAATAGGTTCTAATTTGTGAACTTTTGATCTAGGACTGAAATTAGTTCTCAATTTTGATCTAGGACTGAAAATTTTTATTTGAGAGTATTTTGGCGCAGATTTTGTTCATCATCTGATGTGTTCAAGCAAACAGAGGCTTTGTTTTTAGCAAAAACCCTGTGTTCTTAGGTGCTACCCTTATGTCTGGGAGAAAACCATGTGATATCTTGCAGTACTTTAAGTCAGTGTGTTATGAATGCTGCTTTAATAACTTACTGTGGAGAAGAAGAGTACTAAGTTTAATCACACAGCTAATGTCACAATGTCACCACCCCCTTAACAGCTAAATGATAAAAGTGAGGACACATCAGCATGAATTGTTAAGGCCTGTACATTATTCATTTAAACATCTGCTGTTGGTTCCTCTTTACATATGGGAATAAATTACACCACATCAGCACATTCTTCATGCTTTGTGTTTAAGCAAAAGTTTTTTTTTTTTCTATTATTAATACTATTTTTTCTGCTTGGCTGGCAGCCCATGAAGTTATCAGTGCCTGTGACTACAGCCAACAGTGTGACATTTGGAGCACAGGTGTCATTATGTACATGCTGTAAGTAGCTTGTAAAAGTAATATAAAATGTACAGACCCATTTATAATACAAGTACTTACAATTTTGCACTGAAATAAAAAATAAGCCAGTGTGCTAAATCTTCACAAAAGAGTGAGCTTTTCATAATTGCTTGGATGTAAACAGTAAAAATTTCTATGCAAAATGAGGTAAAAGATACAGTTCAGAATTAAAAATTGAGTATTTGATTTATGAATCACTAAATAGTCTGGAAATAACAGAATATTGCAGTGACACACCATAACATCAAACTGAGAGTTTAGGGCCTCTCTTTTTCATTGTTGTCTGGATCTATAAATGAGGACTGAGTAGTTGATTTACAGATTATTGGTCAAATCCTGACATGGACTGCACAAACTATGCAATCAGGGTAAAGGTTTTTCTTCACCTCTGACTGTGGTAATTCTGTAAAAAAAGATCTGAGATGTTTCAGGGTTGCCAGAGCTCCCTGAACAGGTTAACTGTGTCTCTTGGAAGTTTATTTGTTTGGTGGTGTAAGAGGAAGAAATGAAACTTTATGTTTGTTAAGAGTACATGGATATTCATATTGAAGTCTTTCATCATTTATGGCATTTGTCTTAGCTACAAAATAATTATTCCTCTCTGAAAAATCTTAACCTGCCTATACTAGCTAAAAATTATAAAAAGTAATTGAAAATGAATTGTTGCAAAGTATGTAAATTACTGTGCACATGATGCAACAAAAATGTCACCTTTTTTTCAGGGATGTTTTTCTTTCATAATGCATTTGCATGTTTTTTCTCCCCACTTTGTGTTTGTCTTCTCTCAGTTGCCACCAGATAATGCTTTAATGCCAGTGTTTTAGGACAACACAACCATGATTTCATCTGTTATTATTTCTGTTCTGTGATTGCTTTGCTTTTGTTGCATACAGCTGAGTTCTTTTATAACCTAAAACTTTGTACATGGACATGTGGACACAGACATAATTTCATAACCTCCTCTTTCCTGGATTTTCTTGGTTTGATTTTTCTTTCCACTTTCTTTTGGTTCCTCAGTTTCTTTTCTGTACAATTAGCTCACTTTTCTACTCGTGTCAGCACGATGAAGTGCTCATAGCTGTATTGCCTTTATTTTTATTCATTTTTTTTAATTTCTAAAATCCGTGTGTACAATTTATGCTGATACAGATTGAGTTTTATTGTTGTACTTCATGATATTAATGTCTGCATCATAGTAGCAGGATTTGTACAATATAGTAGAATATTTTCTAAAATGTTTGGTAGAACTGGGGTGGTTTGACTGGCTAATAAGAATCCAGAGCTGTGCCTGCAATCAGCACAATTCACAGCTCAGAACTTGTAAAATTCAGAGCAGTGAACTGTGTTGATTGCAGCAGGAGCTTAGAACTTCTGACCTTCTTTCTTAATTAGCAATATAAATATTTCTTAAAATTAGCATTTTGTAATCACAACAGTGTCAGAACAAAGTAGCATTAATTCACCCCTTGTTGTGTTGACTACCCAAGAATGAAAACACCGTGTATGAATTAATAGAATGCAATTCACACTCCTTTTTATTGCTTAATTTGAAAACAGTAATACAAAAGCCGTAAGATCATCTTCTGATTTTAATTCTGCTTTTGCAAATTGCTTTTCTCCCCACCTTGAATAATAGCTCGTGCTCCTGGTGCTCCTTTAATGGGCTTAAGGATACTGCTAGAGGCATTATTGCTCCCAGTGCTGCTTTGACCCTTCCTGGCTCCAGCTGATGCTTCCCTGCTAAATTCCTGGCTGCCCTGGCTCCCTTGGCCATGCAGATGGCATTTTCCATCTTGCTGCCAGGGCTGTTGCTGCCACCACGGGCTCTGTCTGTACCTAGATGGGGGACACGAGGCCCGAGGTGACTCAAGAACTCTGTCAGTGCTCAGAGTTTCCTCTGCACGGTGGGGCAAGGCCGGCCTGGCGGATTTTACGTGCACTTTAAGGTGTACTCCACACTTCCCATTTCATTTCTATCTTAACACATACTAATAGAAGCATCCACAATAGTAACCAGCCAAATAAAATCCATTAAAATACAAAAGTGTGTCAGCACATGGAAGGATTAGAGCAGCAAGAGTCCTGCTGCCTGTCGTGCTCCGGGAGTGCGGCCTGTGTGCTGCTGTCTAATAGGAAAGGGTCAGGGGCTGCTTTTTCCTGGGCAATCTGCACTATTGGATTTCTTCCTCATTCTTCCGGGTGTGCTCTGGCCCCCACTGTAGTTCTCAAAAACCTTTGTGCAGCTGAAGAAGCCTGGGATGCCTAATAAATTACTTCCTGCGTTACAGCAATAAGAAATCTATTAAGAAAGTGTGGTAATTCTTACTCCTTTCTAAAGGCACAGAAAATTTCTTCACAGATTTTTGAGGAGCCATGTGATATGTTTCACCGACTTAACTTGATTTCTTCAGCTGAAGTTATCTGTTGTCTGTCACTGCCTTAGTCTGGAGAGAATTTAGTCCTATCTGTGCATAGCAGAATAATGGGCATTGTCACCAGCCAATACTTAGGGTATCATGTCCTGAAATGAATGCATTCTGACCCTTTTCTGTTCCTTAAATTGAGTTCCATGTGGATTTAAGTCCTGAGGGAGACTGGGAAAGAGAACTGGAGGATAAAAAAACCAGCAACTTTTGTCAAAGACATTTTGAGATTAAAAGTTTTGGGGAAAATGCACCAAAATATTAATTTCATGTTTTACCTTAAAAATTAAAACCATGTGAATGAAACAACACAGTATTTTACTTTGATATAGAGTGACAGGCATCCTTCACCAGGATGTGACAGCTACCTACTTCTGTGTTTTGGGAATAGAACTAAAAAAATTATTTGTTGCAAATAATTTATTTGATGAAGTTAGCTTCTTTTTTTTTGTTTGTTTTAAATGGTCACAAAAAGGCAAATTAGTTTCTCACAAATATTTGCTACGTAATTTTTGCAAGTCAATTGTGCCTGAATAGTATGATGTAAAATCTATTAGGAATTTAATCTTTGTTTGTTTTGATTGAAAACACAGTCCACGTGATATGGTTTTCCATTCTATGGGATTAGTAAAACACAGATCAATATTTTCAAAGTATATTGTCTAATAATCATTTAGAGTTGATGTTTCTGGTTAATACTCCTGCTGGTACGTAGTCGCAGAAACCAAATTGAAACCTCTTTTCTTTATAGGAATACATTTGTTTTTAGTTTAATGTATATTTCCTTTTTTTATTTAATTATTTCCACATCATTAAGAATACAATCAATATAAAGAAGCAGACGACAGAGGAAGATTAAATTGAACATACAGATTCCACATTTATTCAAATATTTTACTCAAAATAACAGAAAATATATACAGGACAAGAACACAGCTGAGGTATATTTTTATGAACATATATACTCTTAATATGGACACATATGGGTAGGTCTTCACATTTTTCTGACATTTCTTTTTCATTATCATATTTCTACTGATAAATAACTTTGGATGAGGCCAAACAAGGCAATATTCACACTACACAGGTAAAGGAGATACACCTAAATAGCAGAACGAAGAGTGAAGAATTAAAAATGGTGTTGTGTTTCTCCCAGTATTTTCTGCTTTTTTTTTTTTTTGAAAAATACATCTTTTGGAGCAGTAAAAGGATATTCAAGACTTCTGTTATTTTCTATGAATCACAGTTGCTTTAATTTATTCATACTCTGTGAAGAATAGCACCTTAGACTGAGAATTGAACACATTTCATACGTTTTAAGAATTTAGAACTGAGTTCTGAACATCAGTACAGTTGACTTTAGGGATACAAGCACCTACTACGTATGACTTATATAAAAAAGTCTACAGAATAAGAGTATCTAGTAATTCTTATACTGCATCCATGACTTTTGTTTGAACCAAACCAAGTTTTTTAGAAAGACAGCTGATAGGGACTCCAATGCCTAAATTGAGAGTGGTTTGTTTTGTCTTGTGGCTGTTGTTTCGGTTCTTGTGACTGCTATTAACCCACTAGTTTAAAAACTTTGGCCCATAATTACTGATGGTTCTTATCATCGCAATGTTGTGGTTGTTAGTACAGAATTGTTGAATTGTTTGATGGAAGATATTACTTGGACACGGAATCAAAAGAAATGACAAGTACACAATGTTTGCAGTAAACATTATTTCTGAGGTAGAAACACTGCACACAGTGACAGCAAAGTTAGCCAAGGGATTTGGATGGGTGAATTAGGGAGTAGCAAAATACTCTATGCGTTCAGTTTAATATTTCCTAGCTGATACTCCAGTTGTTTCTTGGTAAACCTTTGGCTGCTACTTAAAAAATCCATATAATAGCAACTACCTTTTACTTATGTGGATACCTAGTGACAAAAATTAAATCAACTCTTCACCTCATAACCTTTTTCCTTTAAATCTCTCTGAGAGACATATTTTTAGAACTTGAGTCACTTTTGCAGAGTTCTGTGAAGTCTTCCCAGTCCTGCCAACTTTTTGATTTCAGAGTGATCCCATAATACACAGTTTTTGCCTCACCAGTGAAAAATAGTAGGTATTCATTCCCTGACCCTAATTTTCTTGCACCTTTCATAGCAAGCTTGGAAGAAAAGCTTTTGAACTAATAAGAAGGGAAGACCTCTGCTTTGAAAAATTTGATCTGGGAAACAGTTACCAAGGCTGGTAAGTACACAATGCTGTCACAGAATAAACGCTGACTGCATTGCAATGAATTCCACAAATACAGTAGTTGTGGTATTTTTCTTAGCTTTTAAGTAGTACATGTTTTCTGAAAAGCAAAATTGATGTTAAAAATAAATTGACATAAATGATATTGTGAACTAATTTCATACCATTGTAAGAAGAAAGGTCTCTGCTGAATTGTAGCACTCAGTTGAAAATGTGTCTTGTTGTTAGTAGAAATGAGAGGTTTAAAGTTATGGTTTTCATTCCTAGAAGGACAAGTTTTGATACCACGGCTGAAAGTTGATGCTGTTGACCAACCGCAGCTAATGAATTACTTGATCACCAGTGGATAACTGAATTTTGAAGAGATGCAATTTCTTTCCCTTGTATTGTACCTCTTACTTTCATGGTATGCAAAGTTGCTGTATTGCCTCAGTGGAACCCAGTAAGGTGGAAAATTTAAAAAACTGCAGTCTAAGCAACATAACACTTGTTAGGGGTCTGATCCAAAGGTCCCAAATCCATTAGCATGTTTTGCTTTTATCCCATGGGCTTCTGATCAGCCTGTTTACTAAGAGAAGCTTTACACACTGTAATCCTTGCCCAAACCAACTTTACCTGATTTCCCATAGGTTTTGATGTAATATGGAAGTATGGGTTTGGGTCAGGTTTGATTAATTCAATGATAATTTTTTTTCTTTTTTAATGGAAAAAAAACCCCAAACAGAACTTTGAGCAACGGGGCATTCTGAAGGCAGGTGAAATGTAGCACTGGAAGGGAACCTGAGAGCTCCCATCTTTCTGGCTGGGCTGTAGATCTCGTCACTGTGAGAATACTGAGCTTTCATCTGTCTCACGGAACAATTGTGCTATTCCATAGTTGAAATTAAAGCAGAGAGAACAGACAGAGCTGCTACTTAAAGATAATTGATGATAGCAAACCCTAATTTCTTCCCTAGCTGGCTTCTATACCATTTAGAAATAGAAATGCCTGTGAATCCCTGCGAAGTATTCTGGTATGTGGGAGGATAAATAGCTCTCTCTATTCAAGATAGAGCACTGGTTTTGCCTCACACCTTCATCTACAAAAGAGCCATTCTGGACTAGCCTGCAGCTTTCTTCCTTCCTGCTAATTGACTAGAGCTGAACAGGAAGGTTTTTTTCCCTCAGGTTTCATTGCATTCCTGTGTGTGGAATTGCCACAGCCAAATGTGTAACTCTACAATGGCCTGGAAAATGAGGCAATTTTCGTCCAGCTCTGCCCTGCCGTACTATGAGTACCGTGCTGTCTCTGCTTCATGAAAATGAAGACATGGAAAACTGCCACCTATGTGATTTCATGATTTCTCGCCATGTATATTCATGGAACTTGCGATTAATTTCTATATGAACATCATTGCATGTAACAAGACCTTCCTATAATTCATAGTTAACCATTCCCTCTCTCCATACTACACAACATTTCAGGCACAGTAGATTTTAATTTGCAATACTCTTCCTCATTTATGAGGTAGGTAGTAGACTGGTTATCTTATCTACAAATGCAACCCTGTATTAGTTGGTTTCAATTTGCATTTCCACAGTAAATGTGCAAAAACTTTAAGCATTCGTTTCAATGCAGAACTATATTTTAGATTTTTCATCATGTTTGAATGGTTTCTAAATGTTGAGAGGTGGTCATCATAGGCTGATGACAGAATTCCCTCATGCCAGGGAATGCACTCTGAGGCCTACAGACGTACTTGGGTCAGAAACTATTGGAAATGAGCTCTGGAAATACACTGAAGCCATTTATACTTCCAGCTGATCTACTTCTAACAGCTTTAACTGCTTCATTACGGGAAACTTTCTGGATGACACAGTGCTTCAGACAGTGATTTTGCCTTCATGCTTTGGCCTTTCCTGTAGGTGATCAGCCAGGGTTGTCTATCACTCAACCCTTTGTGCCTCACACTGGGCACCAAAAAGGACTGTCATGGTTTAACCCCAACTGGCACCTAAGCACCACGTGCCCAATTCACTCCTATAAAAATTTACTCCTCAGCTGTGTTAGACAGTGAAGGAGGGTCTTCTCCTGTTCCATACCTTCTACATTCCATCTGCACGTTCCATCCGAAGCCCTCAGTTGCTTTATTTGCGTTCTCCTATGATGCTTATGGTTTTCACATGCATTATATATTGCAGTGTTTAATGTTTTTCCATTTCTAGTAAAAGCTCTAGGTTTCTAGAGGAGTGTAAAAATAAGAAATGGGGACTTCAAGTGACACCTAAAGTGAAAAGTGTCACTATGCCTAATTCTTAAAGAAATGCTCCTGAAGTTGTCCTAATAACGACCTGGTTTTCAGAGCACCTGTGGCTCCCTCCTTACTTCAGCAGGAGTTGCAGATATTCAGTACCATTGAAAATCAGGACACCAGTTTCTACTTCATGCTTGTGCCTTCACAGCCTCTGTGATTTTACAATAGCCAGATGGAGAACATGAAAGTGCATTATCATGTAGAGAATTCTGCGTGTAAAAAAATTAACCCCTTGGAGCCATGTGACACATGAGCTTCTGCATAGGAGAAAAATGCATTTGGCACCACAGTCTCCCACCAGGAAATCCCTACCATCTGTACCAAAAATTTATGAAGTCACAAGTCATTCTCTGTGATTAAAACTGGCATTTCAAACATAGGTGCAGCAATTTTATATTCCAGAACAATACTTTAACAATAAAAATTTTAATTTAAAAGTTACCATGTTCTTACAGCTTAAACAAATGACCTCAAGCTCAGTTCAAGTTAGTGGATACCTCTGGAGGTATGTGTTGTCAGTTTGAGACCATATAGAGTTTTGGCCGGGGGCTATGCAAAGGGTTGATGATTAATTATTTACCAGAAATACTAATTAATGCAGTCCTGTTACTAGTTTTGATTATTCTGATCTCTGTACCAGTTAAAACTTTTCCAGACACATTTAACTTTTTACATCTGCTGGAAAGTAAGAGCCAAATAGATGACAGGATAGCAGAATATTTTTAAGTTTCTAAGAAACACAAAGATTGTATTACCACTACATGTTGTTTCTGCATACTCTGCACAGAACATTACTTATACAATGAGTATAATATTCATGAAATATAGACTAAACCTAATTTTGCAATAAATAACTTCATGGATACGTATACTTTGGTTTGACACTATAATTTCCAATTACTTTAAGGTATTTTTAAAAATATGGTCTTCTCCATTTGTTTCCTACCTATATATGATATGGATTGTGATATATTTTAACTATAAGAATATTCGATATAATTTCTTCACTTCTCACCCTGAGAATTTGATATTTTCTTAGATCTGATTAGATGGAAGTTGGTGTTTCCTTTCAGATAGTGGTGTGGTTTAGTTTTTTTTTCTTCTCTGTTGATTTTTATCTCTATCAGAAGAACTTTTGAGCACATTGATTGTGAGCTCTGATTCAGAATTCTGTGTTATTACTGTGAGTTTTGCTGAAATTTACAGGTATGTGAGTATGCTTGACTGACGAGGAAAAGCAAGACCCTAAAATATAAAATTTATGTGTATAGCATGTGAGATTTTTTGTTTCTTTTCAGATTGACTTTTACAAGGAAGCCAAATGCCTAATGCCCAAATCCTCTTGTGTCTGAATTACAACTCCAGTTCAGCAGAAAGCTTATGTATCTGTTTTGCAAAGTATTTAAGCACATTTCCAAAAGTACGTGAGGACTTGAAAAATTTGACTCAATGAGGTACTGAGATCCCCAAGGATGTCTAATGATTCTGAGAAGAAATCCGCTTAAAGCTCTCACTTCCCCATCTTGACTTTTCTCAGCTCTCTGGATTTGGATCTTTTTGTGCACCTGCACCTCCACACCCTGGCAGTTTTGGGCAGTTTGGAGCAGAGTCAATTTATAATTTTTAATTCCATAGTTACATTGGGTTTGTTTTTAGACTCTAAGACTTCTCTGTACGCATCAAGACTCTCCTCTGTCTCTCTCAACTTTCCAATAGTATCAGAGGCATTTTCGCTATTTTCAGTCATCTTATTCTTCCATTTGCTGTGTATCATAACTAATTTGAAGGTTCTTCTGTTTACCTCTACAACATTTTAATTCCTTCAGTGGAATGATTAATGTATTCTGAATGTCCAATTATCAAGAATCAAGAATTTAACAGTTCTGTTTCCTGCTCTTGGTGTTAGCTAAATTTTTTCCCCCCCGAATTAGTAACTGAATTATTATCCCCTAAAATGTCTGTTTAAGATATTCCAGACTAATGCATTGAGCAGTTCCTGCAAATGATCACTTCAAGCAGTCCTTCTCCTTGGAGTTTTAAAATTAGTGTATATGTCAGTGAGATTAACAGAATGTGGGTGCTCATCAGGCTGCAACCTTTGTATGTTACATGTATTCATGGAGAAAATACTTTATTGCATTCTCCAAGAGTAGCTGATTATCTCTGCATTTTTGTCTTGAATCCCTCTAAAGTTTGCTTACTAAAAATGGAGTAGAAAAAAAATTTTGAAATGGAAAAAAAGAAACATAAACAACCTAGTCTATCAATTAGTGACCCCCAGGCCACTTACCCACAGTTGGCACCAGGTGCTGGTGAATTAAACCCAACAGGTGTTCAAATGAGCCAACACAGATAATTAACTTAAATGGTCCCATTTTCTTGAAAACTGTCATGAAATAAACCCCCTCTTCTCTTTTATGGGGTATACAATTATCTGGCACTTTGTAAGGCCTAGGTCTTTTCAAAAGGCCCAATCTCACCCCCTGATTTTGTGGGTGCAATTCACGGCACGCTGCACATTTAACTACATAATTGTTCATGCAAAGGAGGTAGTTAAAATGTGTGTCATCAGTTATGCCCACAGTTGTCATAATTGCAGATGTAAATCGGCTTGTGCAGCAAATGAGGCTGTTTTGCACAATCCAAACCCATTTTTCTAATGGCTGTGAGTGTTTATGCCTCAGTCATCTGCTACATAAGTGACTTTGCTCTCTGTTTCAAACAAAAGAAATGCTTTCTAAATACCAGTCCTCATGTAACAGAAAACAAATAGTTTGAAATGAGAATTGTCAGTTTAATGAGATGGATGAAAGAGCTGTAGAAACTACCTCATTTGTGACCTCTTTCCTTTGCTGGATCCACTGTGTGACCTCAGAAACAATTATGTTTCCTGTGCTACAGTTTTCTAGTCTGTACAGTCTAGATAAACTACCTAGTAACTATGTATCATTAATTAATATTAGAAAAATATATCCCTGCTGTTAGTGAAGTGCTCTAAGAGTGTCAGAAGATTGATAGTATTAATGCCAAATATTATCTCTTAAAAATAAGTAACAAGACAACTCTAGTATTCAGTTGTGTATAAACTCTGCATATAGCATGTGCTTGCCTTTCCCTCCAAACTTTCAGATATGTGAATGCCAGCTTTACTGAATAGCCAAGGCACTAAACGCAAAATGATTTCAGATCATTCAGCATGAGCTAAGAGGCCAGACGCCTGATCAGTTTAAAAAGAATTGTTCCTTGAGTATCCATAGATTGTTGCACTACCCATTATGGATTAGGCCCAATAAAATGGGAGTGTTGTCTGGGTGCATTTATTTGCTCAGTAACCTAAAGAAACATGGATAGATACAGAAACAGGGAGAAGCAAGGGTAGTGGAAAATCTGAGTCATCCTCTAACTCTTCGGGTTTTCTTTTTATTTTTACAGAAAGGGCTAAAATTCCTTTCCCAAAAGCACTGAAAAGAGCTCTTTCTCAGAAGTGGTCCCTGAGGATGTAGAGGTGGTGATGGCTCTTTTAAGTAGGAAGTGATATCAAAATAGAAAAAACCCCTAGAATGTAAGAAATTACTTATGGGGTGAGATTGTCTATGTCAGTGCTCTCTCTGACAGTGATGACAGGAAATGTCATTTAGGGAGAATATTCGAGCCTGGCTATTTCCTCCCATGTAGCACCAAGCCTGGATAGTTCCTTTCATTTAGTACCGCAGTATTCTGAATTATCCTTAAGGTCGTGGGAAGATACATTCCAATGTAATCCTGTTAGCATTCATTATGGCCCTGTTGTCAATGAATATCTCTGATTCCTTGTTGAGTGTGCTGATGCCATCTGCCTCTGCAGCTGCCCATGGCTGTAAGATCCAGAAATGCACTATTTAATGAGTAAATAAATATTTTTGTCTTTTCTGTTTTAAAATGGTCTCCTACTCTATCCATCAGATGGCCCTTATTTCTAGGAATACAGGATGTGGCAAAAAAAGCTCATACCCACTACTAAGTAAAATTTCAGTCATATCCCTCCTCGGTCACCTTCTCACCAAACTGGTGACTCTGAGATTGCTTTCCTGAGAGGTGACTGTAACTGCCAGTTTGAGTTGAGCATCAGTAAGACCTGCTTTGGATTACTTCTCCCTAAGTCTATGATTTTATTTGTTTCATTTCAGACTACCAGGATGTTTAGAAATTTGAGTTTCTAACTGTGTATTTAGGGGTGGTATTTTCAGCTTTAAAAATATCAGGCTACTTTCCCTGTTAGTACTGAATATTGTTTGAGTTAGCAGGAATGTTTAGAGAATGACATTTTTGAAAGTCAAGAAATTGTCATCATACTGAGGGAAAAGTCTTACCTTCTCAGCAGGTATAGATCATTATTATGACTATTACTTAAATCACTGATTCTTATCAATAAAAGATCTGTACCAAGGAAAATTCAGCTGTTTTGCTAGCTTTGTCTTGTTCTCTGAAGAGACAAATCTAATAGCAAAAGTTGAACTTCATCCCATGAAGACCACTGATGCTGTCTTGGTTGAATTTTAACCACAAAACAAACCAGAGATACCAAAGAATTTTTTTTTTTTTTGTGAGACATGAAGATACAAGTCTTCGTTTCTCATTTTTATGAAATGAAGATACCATTTTCTATTGTGTTTGAATATTATGATGAGGTAATATCTGTCATTTTGATTAAGAAGCCTAGTTAGTGAAGATTAAAGTCAAGAAAATGGTCGGATACATTTGTTAAAGCAAAAAAAGTTCTGTCTCAAAGATTGGGTTTAAAATTTAAGGACGAGAAGCTTGGCTCTGGGTACTGTAGGAGAGATTTAAAGTTATCTGTTATAACTATTTTATTTCTGCATTATCTTATTTTTGCATATTTTATGATATATATTACAGTAGAGTTACATTAGAACAGTATTTTGTAATTGTTCTCTGTTATGATACTTTGTTCAAATCTGTATTCTTCCCGCCTGTTTAGTGTATTTGTAAAGTTGTAGTCTTTAATTTTTTTTAAATCGCTGTCCCCTGAAGGTAGACCGGTATCTCTTGTAAAAAATTCAAAGCAGAATCAGTATTTCCAAGAAAAGAAGGGAGAGTTCGACATGTTCTTGGTGTCTTCCACCAAGAAACTGGGAAATAAAAGCCTCCTGAAGTTTGTTGTCTCACTCACAGTTAGACAAAAAGCATAGGACATCCATTGACTTTGAACAGCTCAAGAGTAAACAACTATTACTTGTGCCAAAATGAGCAAACTGTATAAAGATGGACAAATACATCCTGAAGTGTTTCGTCTCTTTACTTCCCTGAACCCTTCAATCAGAAAGCTTTAGCTTTCCTTTAGCACTGAAGAAAATCTTACAGCAGTGTGAACTCCTAACCTGTAAGAGGACATCTGCTGACAGTATTTTTGTCAGAGTACAAACTATGGAATTGTCTAAAATGTATGTAATTTGTTTGTTCTGTACTAATAGACACCATGCCAGGTAGGCAGTTTTCTTTCACAAATCCATTTTGTTGTGTTTTATTTGCTTTTACTTTCTTTACTTTTGTTACAAACATTGTGGGTGAGGGGGATATGTGTGTGATGAGGCCAGAATCTGCAATAGAGATTCCCGATAACTGCATGCTTCACACTAAGAGAATATTCTAGGAAATTGCTTATAAATTTGCTTGGGAATTATAACACAAGTGCTTCAGTCTATGGAATTTGTTTCTGCTATTTTAGGTTTCTTATTTTTTGAGCAGAACTTATATTAAACTGCACAAATAGGAGATGTTCTTTAAAGCACAATAGAATTCTGAGGTTCTCGCTACTGAAATTCTGGTGTGTTGATTAAACTCTAGATAAAACAGGTGTTAGAGTAATGGCCTTTACAAGTTAATTAATCTTCATTTTCAAAGGATGAGCTGCCATTTGGTTTAGGTTTATTATACGTAAGTGTAAATTACAATGTGATTTACTGTTCTGAAGAAAAAGCTACTCTCTAAGGACAGGTCTTGCCAGTAAACTGGCATTGTGGCACATGGTGTGAGCAAATGATGCACACTTTTGGTTGAAACCATTTCCTCAAATATATGTACAATTTGATTTATGGCTATTCAAGAGATTTTGCTAAGAATATCAGTTTGAGGAAATACCACCTATTTAAATATCTTCTAATCTCCAAAATAATATTGAAATTCCTCTTACAGTCATTACAGCCTTGATTTTATTTAGGTGTGAAGTATCTCTATTACAGGGCCAAAATCTTTTTCTGTACATATGTGAATGCTTGGAGAGATTTTATTTACAGTAAACTAAGAAATGGCTTTTTGACATCATATAATATTGAAAGGGTAATATATCCCTCTCATTCTCACTGCAGAACATAGCTATAAGTATTATCAGGCACCTTTCGGGAGGATTGATCTAATTTTCTGTTTTTCAGGTCAGATCAAAGTCAAGCCTGTTGAGGAGCAAAAAGGTATGTTCTACAAAATGCAGTGAGTATAACCCACAGATTTCTATATTTTTCTGACAGAATTCAGTAAGATTTTCACTTTAAGCAGAAAGTTGTCCTTTTTTTTCTTTTTTTGTTGTGCACCCACTCAGTAGCAAAGTCAACTTCACTCATGAGCTCTAATAGTCACACAGTTTTTATTTGATGTGCTTCAAACCTTTTACAAAGTCCCAGCTGCTTTCTGGTTCTCATGACACCAGAATGGTAGGTCAGAGTGTGGCCTGGATAACTATCTTCTCAGCTGGCAAGTGGCACTGCTCATTCCTTTCATTTAGTGAGAGTCACTTGGAGGGCACATCTGGACTCACCATTACCACGGTGGCTGCATCCTCAGCCCACCTTGTGGCAGTCTTACCTGCACCTGCACAGCAGTGAACTTGGGGCACAGTGTTGCCCAGTGCTGGTATTCTGTTGTCAACCACACTTTTTTGGAAGAGAGACGAAATTTTCTGAAGCCCAGCAGACATGCTGACATTTTGTACCTCCCCTGCTCTTTCGAACCAAGGGAGCTTGAAAATGCACTGCTTCACATCAAAGGGTTATGTCATTTTTATGGCACTAGCGGAACACAGTAAGTGTAATTTCCCTTTAGAAAGTCAGGTATTTACTTTTCATGGGTACATTCGCCTAGCCTGAGGTGTTAAATCATTTCCCATCTCTGTTGATTTTAAGATATTTTAGTTAGAGCACAGCTTTTGTGACTGGCTCCCCAACAGAATGAACTTTGATCTCACCTGTTGTGACTTCTCCTTTCCTCCACGCTCCTGGATTTATTTTGTATGCTCTCCTGTTTTGGCTCAGTACAATTCTGTTCCCATAACTCCTCATGTTTTTTGCCAGAGACCAGATGTACACCCTGCATAAGTCTCACGTATGCCTGGTGTTGTCTTGACATATCAGTGTGCTTTGGTGAGGTGCAGTGGAGCTCTCTGGGGCTCGCAGGAGAGAAGGCAGCAGCCTGTCAAATCCATGGCTGTGACCTGTCTTCTGCCCAGAGGTGAGTTGTGCCAGGCAAAGAAGGGAATGAGGAATGAGAATCCAGGCTGGAAGTATCTCAAAGGCGATGTTGCCAGGATGGGAGCAGTTGGGAGGTGCTAAATGGTTGAGCTTGTGTAGGAGCTGCAGAAGAAGAGTAGAATGTCATCTTCCCAAATGTTGGAGAAGAAACTTCCATTCTGTCAGTGACTCCTAGCATTAAACCTCTTGTTAGACAAAATAGAGCTCTTACTGCAAGCTCCACATATTTTTCCTTTTTCTTCCTTATCCTCTTTTTTCCCTTTATGCCTTTTTTCACTCCTTTTCAATACCTTCATTTCCTCAGTCGATTTTTTTTCATTTGTCAAAAGATTTCTTTTTTTCTTCCACAAATCCCTTTCTTGTTTCTCCTTTTGATGTGGCTTTTCTCTGTGTTTCCCTTTCAACCCTCAGAGCTTATTTTAGTCTCTTCTCTGTATTTGTTACATGGAGGAGTGCTATTGAAAAATTAAAAGTAGATTGCATGGGATTTTCTTATTTCTCTTTTTCCTCTAGAGGCCTGTTTCTCTTCCCTGCTATTTCTATGAAGTTTACCATTCCCAAATGCTTCCTTCCTTTTCCTCCAAATTATTTTACTCATCTTTTGCTCTCTTGCTCTGTCCTTCAACTTCCCCTTCACTTATTATTGCTTGATATTTAATTTCTCAGGCAGGGTGAGAATGTGTGAAAGCATTCTGGATAAATACTCCAATCTGTACCTCAGCCCTGCTGACAAGCACTAAGTTCCCAACTGCATCTACATTGGCTTTTTTTCCCATTTTTTTTCCTATTTCACCCCCAGCAGCAGCAGCAGCGAGGTTGGCAGTATTAAGTGCTACAGCCACATTATAACCACAGCCTTGTAGAACCCATTAAAGATCAGGTCTGTATGACATTGTAATTTTAATAGCAGTCGCTGGCAGCCTATCTCTGCTTGTTCTCCTATTATTACAACCACCAGTAGAGCTGTTCTACTGGGAAATTTCAAGTGTAGACAAAGCTTTAATCAACAGTAATCTGATCCTTTAAAAATGCAACACCAATTCATTTATTTCTCATTTCACATATGAAATTTTAATAGGTACAATCACCCTTAAGGATGTTTCAAATATTAACATTATGCACAATTACAAAACAGAATCTTTTTTCTGTATGAAACTATCAGCATCTTTGAACCAAGTAAGTAGTTTTCTGTGCAGACATCAAGTTTACTATCAATCAGAAGCTTATTAACAGCTCTGTTAGTCCTAATTAAGTGCAAAGCAATGGCAGACTTTTAAATTATGTCTTATTTTCCTAAGAGGAGTCTGATGGGTTTTTTTTTTCACTTTCTCTTCCCCACCTCCATCCTTATTTACTGTGTGAAGTCAGCTTTAAAAATAACTGGGACAGAAGATGGGGCCATTGACATGAGGCCAAGACACCAGGAAATATTTCCTTTACAGAATGGCTGGGTTGTGATTATACTGACCATATTTTATTCCTCTGGTTTTATAGAATAATTCTGATTTTTTTTTAGCTTTTCTGCAGTGTTTGTCATTTTGTTTTCCTTTTTAGTTCTCCTCTTGATTGAAGTGTTTTTCCAATATCCTCAGTTTCAACAGAAATAGAAATTAATTTTAGTGTATAAATTCACATGAGAGACAGAGGAAATGTGTGACATCATATACACCAAAAAGGCCCTTGCTGCCTGACTAGACCTGTGTGTAGTACAATGCAGTAAATACTCAGCTGTTATGAGAAGGAATTGGCCTCACAGGTAAGTTGAAATTTAGAAGTCTCTACAAGTGTTTGGTTTTCTCAGTCCTGAGCAGTGCCCAGTGGTGTATGTGTACAAGTGAATGAGGGAGAGAAGTGCCCTGAAAGCTCTCTCAATCTGCACTTTCTCCCCAGCACTATTTAAGCTGGAGAACTTCTGTAGCCACAAATAATGGCTGGATTGTTACTTTGCGAAGAGGATAAAGCAGTGTGTACATGTAAGAGGGCAGAGTAACCTCTCACTGGTCTTGACAAAGTATTGTCAAGCACGAACATTTTTCTATACCATTACAGGTATAAAATGCCTTTGCCTGAGCTCTGTTCAGTCTATATTTTAACCTGAGATAAAATGTCTTGAGGCCAATCCTGGCCTTGATGAGGTCACAGTTACACCAAGGATTCTTGTGAAATGCTGACAGTTTACAAGGGGTGAGGATCTCTCCCCTACAGTTTAAAGAGAGGGTGGATCACCACATGAGATGAATTTCAGGGTTTACTTCTCTAACCAACTCCTGAGCTCTTGGGTTTGCTCTTGCATGTTTTAGGCAACAGACTGGTTTCCTTTGGACGATGTGTTCAGCAGGAAAAACTTAAGGTTTTCCTGTAATAAAGTGCTCCAAAAGTGCAAGGAGGGAAGGATTAAGGCATTGGCCAGCAAGCTGAAAAGGAACTGGAGCCTAAAGGCCATTAAACCTCATGGTGTTGCCTAGCTAGGCTTAACACTGTGGGCTCTGGGGACCAGGAATTGTCATTTTCTAAGGGTTTTCAGAGCACTTGTTGCAACCTGAGCTGGCTTGAGCCTAAGGCACTGATGTAATGTAAGCTCTGAGGTCAGTAAAATCATAGTAACAGTCGTGGTGGCTTTAAAATGCTCTGTCTCAATTACGGCAGTAAATCCAAGTCTAGATATAGCAGCTCTTCATTTATGGGCACACAGGTATGTCATAATTGTCTATAATAAAGTATGATGGAAATTAACACGGCAACACTTTACCTCGTGCTTTGTGGAGCAAACCAGACAATTTTTTTCTCATCTACGCCTATTGTGTGGTTTCTGGGTTTGTATATTTAGAAGTTTCTGTTCAGTAATCAATACCTGGTACGCTCTGGTTCATTACAGCCACAGGGGTTAATGAATGACTATTGTTTATACGTTGTCTGATGTTAAAGCTTAATCCATATTTGAGTCTAATGCCAGCTTTGTTTCCAGGAAGAAAGAACTGAGATAATGGCTAGGCATATTTTAAAAGAGAATAGGTTTTTATAATGGTTATGGATAATTTTTATACTTCAGTTATCTTGAGTACATTGGACCTGTATGCTTCAGGATTGCCCAAGTCTGATTACTTTTTTCCTCTTACTTTAATAAAAAGCAGAATAAGCTCATGAATTTCTTCTACTTCTTTTCTCTGTCTCTCATCCACTTATATAAGGTTTATATTCACATAAGAAACACTAATGTCCACTGAAGAATAAATTTTAAAAGTGCTGTTTTACTTCTTTTGATTGCAACTGCAATGATAGATTTAGGTTGGATCCTTGACATCCAAACAGGGCTCTTTAAGGTCCTCTGGACAAGGCAGCTGCTTGTGACCAAAGCTGTGTTGGCAGCTGTCGTTAGGAGTGCTTGGAAAGGGTTGTCAGATGTTGGAATGGGCTGCCCAGGGAAGTGGTGGAGTCACTGTCCCTGGGGGTGTTCAAGGGACAACTGGATGTGGCACTAGGTGCCATGGTCTGGTTGACCCGGTGGTGTTGGGTCACAGGCTGAACTCTGTGATCTTGGAGGTCTTTTCCAACATAAAAGATTTTGTGTTTCTGTAATGGAGGCCTTGGAAATAACTTTAAAAACAGATACTACTGTAAGATTCCTGAAGCTTCTGCCCATTTCCCACGTAAAATATCTGCTTTCCAAAGGTGGAATTTTGTTTTGGTAACTCCTAGATTGCCAAGAGCTCTACAGCATTTACCTTGCACCACTCTCCTGTGTTTAGTGAGGATTTTTTAACAGTTGGAATTTCTTTGCTTTTCTGCCCAAGTTAAATGTATTAAGGAGCACTATAAATGACACAGTGTTTATTTGATTAACTACTGTTTTCTGGCAAAATTTGTATTAAGCTTTAATAAAAATATGTGATAAAGGTGAATTTATCTTTCATGTTGATACTGTGAAGTAGTGCAGCATAGGTTTTCATGACTATGCTTACAATTTCCAAGAAAAATAGAAAAGTATTGTGCAAACATTGCTACATTCCAAATCAGAGCCTGCAAATAAAAGATGGTGCTTAAAAAAGAAAAATTACTGTTTCCATAAGTAGGTGGTTTGCTAATTATGTATAAAGATACAGGGATAGGGCAGCCATAGGTGAGATTGTTGAAGATAATATTAGGGAGCTGTGGGAGGCTGCTTAGCATTAAATAGGAAATGTTTTGGAATAGATGGCACATTAATGCCTAATGTCAGAGGAAAGGAGACTGTGGGGTGAAAGAGAAGGAAGTGGAACCAGCGGCACAAGGGTGACTGCCATTACAGGTCTCTGATAAAGAAAGGGGACTGCAGCTGTCTGGAATGAGGAAAGTCAGCAAGAACATCTTTGAAAGAGATAGAAGGACTCTCATCCCCCTTTTCTCCCTTTATTTATTCAGTGAACTTCAGCCCTTGCAGAAAGCACCTGGCTGACAGCTCTGTACCTTGTAGTCCTCAGTGTATTCCCCGCAGGGTGTACACTACAGACATCTACAGCACCAGTGTCGCGTTTGCTCTCCTGACAGGAAACATGGGCTATGCCTTTATTGCCAAGGTGTGTCCCGTCATGGGCCTGTCTGCCCACCTCTGCAGCGGGGTGGGCACAGGCTGGGGGGTCTGCAAGGCTTGAAGCCTGGACTAAAATGAAGCAGCTCACGCTGTTAGTGCCCCAGCCATCATCCCCACCCTTTGGTGGATGTTGCCACCCCTGAGGCAGCGATGTCTAATCCGCTCATGAATCAATTATTGAACTGTCACATTTTTCAGCCTGGCCTATTAAATTAAACTGACATCAGTCTCATCTCACAAAGACATTAGATAGTGATGAATTTCAGGTACTGTTAACCTGGTTTTGAATTGGCCAGCTAGAGACAGACAGATTCGTTTTACATTCCAGCTGCCAGAACCACTGTCATGTCCTATCTTGCTGTTGTGGCTTTTTGATCAATGGCCTTCCTTGCTAACTCCTGAGAAGGAGCAATTTCATAAGAAGAAAGAGAGAATAAGAAAGGCAAAAAGGTCAAAACCTGGATTGTTTTTTTGTCTTTGGTAGCACTGCGAGGAAGAGGGTGCATATGTAAACAGTGAGATTGGCTGGCTGGTTAAAAAAGCTTCACTGAAAGAATCATAGAATGGATTAGGTTGGAAAGGACATTAAAGATCATCCAGTTCCTCCTGCTGTGGGTAGGGTAACCTTTCACTAAACCAGGGTGCTCAAAGGCCCATCCAACCAGGTCTTCAGCTCCTCCAGGGATAGGGCATCCACAACTTCTCTGGGCAACCTGCTCCAGCACCTCACCACCCTCATAGGGAGGAAAAAGCACAATAATGCCTACACGGATGTAAAAGGCACTGCATGGGATTAATACAGTCTAGGGTAGAGGAGTTTACATCCATGGAAAAATGGAAAAGAAATATTCCATACTGCCAGCAGCATTGCTGTATACCTGAAGTACATCCACTGTGGATAGGCCCTGCTTGCTCTGTGCTCTACTTCATCCACTGGGTGCACCTGGTCAGAAAAATGTGGAAACCTTTTTACAAAGCCCCTCTGAGCTGAACCTGCATGTATTTGGCTTTATCTGTACTCGTTCCCTTCTTGGATTCTGGTTTTGTTGGTAACTGAAATAAAACAAAAAAAGGTGTCGGTTCACTGCTCTGGCAGTTTATCCTCTTTTCTCTCCCCAGGACTTAGGGGGAATGGATGAGTGTCTGTATGCTTCCTTTTGACTCCTCAAGGAAAGATGGAGCCATGGGAGACATGTTACAGTGGATGGCCAGAAGGGCAGCCTGTGGGTTTGCAGAGTGGAATGCTGGCCTGTGCTGGCATCCCATAAAGCCTGTGTTTGTGAGTGCACATCTCTTCAAAAGCACTTGTCTTTTTCACTGTGGAAAAAAAAAAATCAACAAGGAAATGCTGGCAGATATTTCCTGCCTGCTGGAGCTGCAGATTCATTACTATTAATAGAACTCTTAATTGACTATTTGAGAGCAGCTATAAAAATTGATTAGATGCATGTGAGGACATAAACATGGGTCAGTCTGTAGCAGCACAATGATATGAATTTGATGACCTATTAGGACACTTTTGTGTCTAACAAAGGATCTTTTTAATAAACATTAAACACTTCACCCAAATTCTGCCCTCTAGCACTTCTCCCAGTCTAATGAATGTATAATGAAAGCAAATATTTGGTATAGCAAAAGAATCCCATTTTTTCAAATCTCATTCCTGTACATTTTTAAGAGGTTAGGTTACTTGACATGTAAAGCATCTATGAATTTTAAGTGAGGCCAGATTAGTAAGGCTCTGTAGTTGGTCTTTCATCTTAATGTGACCAAGAATGTCCTCTAGCTCACTCTGTTTACTAAGAAATTAAAAAATAACAAATTGCACATCATTGCAGGCCATATGTCCGTCCCTCTCCTGGGCTCTGCTCTACAGCAATGTTAATTGACTTGCCCAAACCCTCTTCTCCTGAGTTGTGACCACTGCTGATGAAACAATCACCAATGCTCCTGAGCAGAATAGGGAATGAAAAAACAATGTAAAACACTGAAACACATTAAGAATAAATTCATTTCTGCAAAAGGATGATAAAAATTTAATACTGACATATAACCTAGGCTTTCAGAGGTAAAGTCTCATTTTAAGCTCATTTAAAAAGTGGGGGTTTTAACATAGCCTGAAAGTCAGAGAGTTTTTAAAGGTACTTTACACTGAGAAAACAAAAACAGTAATATACAAATCATTGACTGTTACACATTTATTTCTGGTTTAGTATACTTTGAATAAGGCACACAAAATTAAAAAAAAAAAACTGCAAGGGCTGTTAAAGAAAGACTATATACTCTTCTATTGGGAAAATAATTTGATATATCTGTATGTAAAGGATAAATTGAATTAGATTACATTGAACAAAAGTAAAAAGGACCATAAGCTTGCAGCGTATTAATGAACTTACTTTTTAACTTTTCACTTGGGTCTTCAGAGAACCTCCATTAAATCACAAGCTTTGTCTTTCAAGCTAATACATAATATTTAGATGAGGATGCATGACTCCATCTCCACAGCACTGTGATATATTATGGGACACACCTGAGTGTGTCAGCAGGACCCACCTGAAGCCAATTTTCCCCACAGCCTGTCGCAGGTGCTGGCAGTTACTCTGAGCTGTGCTCCCTGCCCAGCCCATAAAAAGCTGTTAGTGGGCTCCCACCCTTTTTGGGCAGCCGAACCTTTGTCTTCAGACCTTCTCGGCTACGGGCTAAGCCGGGCTTTGGGAAGGAGCGAGGAAGAGCCCAGGAGTTGGGCTAGAGCCTGGCAGGAGCCTGGTCTGCAGCCCTGGAGCTGCCTGCACTTTGCTGCGTGGCTTTAACTCTACTCCTGCCCACCCGCTATCCCCAGCAGCTGCAGAGTGCTCAGTCCCCGGCCAGCCAGGTGAGATCAACCACAGGTAATGTTTGTGACTGTTCCTTCTAATGCTCACCTTGAGCGTGCCTGTGCGGCTCTTTCTCAGCTCACTTCATCCAAACCTCATGCAGAATGTAGGATTTTCCAGTTTCTCTGCAGGTTTATGCAGCCAACTCTTCATTCATTGTCCATGCCAAACTTTCTTTATTTTCCTTTTTTTTTTTAAATCATGTTGGATAACATGATCAGGTCAGAATTCTCTGCCCTTTTCTTCTTGCAGTTTGTTTTTAAAAAAACACCTAGAATAGTAGGTTTTGTGGATATAGAGAAAATACTTCAAATATGAAAACTGAAAATACTCAGAAATGAAAAAGCAAATATAATGAAAACTTCATTATCATTAATAGCCTGATCACTTTCTCTAGCAGTTTCTTATTTTTTTACTCCTCAAAGCTGGCAATGCACAAAAATGGAACATGATTATGGCAGGCTTATTCCAGATTTTCTTATATAATGTTATTTGTTTAGTAGCTATGAAGTTAGAATTTTAATTTTAATAGCACCTTTTTTTTCTAGGCACGGTCAATCTATCTTTTTCCTATGACAAGTTATTTTAAACTACTTAGTATTCAGGATATTTGCAGTTGCAACGAACAAGTTCATTTAAACACCAAATCAATCAGTATTTTCACTAGAGAGAAATTTTTAAGTAGCAATTAAGAATGAAAAAGTGATCTACATTCTCTAATACAATATTAATGTGCTGAGAGGGGTGATCCCAACTGCATGAGAAAAAACGCAGCTGTGCATATGCTTGTCTTAAGAAAGGGTTTTTTTCTGTCACTTAGAATAATTTAATGAGTAAAAAGGGATTCTTTCATTACTACTAATGAGCGGAAAGCCCATCAAATTGCGAGGTATCAACACAAGGACATTACTCTTAAGCTAAAAGTGCCGTAGATTATCTCAGTGATAATGGAGGCCATGAGCTCTTTGCAGGATGGATGGATGGACTGTTCTCGTGGTGCTGTGCTGGAGTTACCTTTCAGCAGTGCATAGATCACAGTTGAGAGTTATGCTCGGTGCTTAATTCTGTTATTCTCTCTTGAAATATCGACCTATCTGCTCATAATGAGACCGTTTAAAAAAACATAATTACAGAGGCCGTGGGGAAATCACGTCCTTTAGGTTGATCAGGGTGTGCGCTGATGTGATGAGGGGAGTGGTGGAGTCTTGCTGATGAAGTAACTCATACCTGTGTTGATGGATGAATTGGATGTGTAATGGTGGGAAGGATGCTGGCTCTGTGTTCCAGTGGCCGTGTTCTCCTCTGCTACCTGCAGTTTGGGTTTTGTGCACTTTGAAGTAAGGGCAGCAGCACATGGAAAGGCCTTGGGAGAAGGGGGCCCGAGTTTTTTTAGAGGAATCAGCCTTGGGTGGAGGTACCCTGTTTAGGTGGAGATGAGGTTGCATGGGAAAAAGATTTTACATGCCTCCAACAGCTAGAGGGCAGTTCAGGAGACCTAAAAAAGAAGGAACTGGTGCTTTAACCAGGGGAGGTTTTATCACCTTGACTTAGACAACTTTGTTTCAGCTTAATGCCCACTTGGCTCTTTGGAGTCGATCTGCCAGGAACATTGCTGAACAATAAGGTGACAACCTCACCCTATCAAAATGACATAAAATACATTTTCTTTTAAGTTGTGTTTGAACTTGTCTTACCATAAAAGTATTTTTAGAGCACAGGCACCTTGGGGGAGCATCTGAAAATGTGAACAGAAAAAAAAAAAAGAACCTGAAGTTGAATTGTTGAACCAAAGATTGCCTGGCCTCTCCAAGGATTTCATTAGTGACTTTCCTGTGAAACAGTTTCAGGAGCCTATTTACAACAATTTTGGTTTTCTTATTCAAGTGATTCTCTTGCATTTATTTGTATAAGTGTTTTTTTTTCCCTATGATATTTCTGTAAATGTTATCTAAATATATCATTTAAAAGGACTGTTGGCTTAACTATTTTAAGATAGTACCTTTAAGAAATAGACTTTTTTTAGGACAGCAAAAGATATATAATATCTTTCTGATTATCTAGGGGGGAAAAGTATTTATTATTCATAAACACAAGAATGTGTGCATATAAAACCAGAGTCATTGAAGTTGGCTCGATATACACAAGTTGAAATCAATCCATGTTGTTCTTAAAGTACTTGTTTTGCAGTTTTGGCATGAAGAGTCTGCAAGTAAAACAGTAAAGCTTCTGCTCCCTTGCTGGTTTATAAATAGTTTATGTATTAGGCATTTAGTATGCGTTTTTTAATAAATCATTACTTGTCCTGAAATTCAGGATGTTTTGATCTGTGCATGTTTTCACAAATACATTGCACCTCTAGGATGACCCCAGTGCTAACAGCAAACTGCATGGGAGGGCTTTTCACTGGAATATTCCAAGTTTTTGCAGTTTGGTGGGCAGCAGCCTTGGCTGCATGCCACCTCACCCTTTCCCTGTGCACCGCTGAGTGGGTGTTGTAGGATACACCACAAAACCAGGCTCGAAGTTACTGTGCACAGGATGAAAACACCTTCGTGGGCTATTGCTGTGATAATCCCAGCCTAGCAAGATAAAGCTACGTATAAAAGATCCCTTCAAAGGAGAATAGGAAATGTAGTAATTGGGGAAGTGAGTGGAGTCATGTGGGAAAATATTTGTACCAGATGACTCTTTTCCGGCACTGTGGCTGTTACATTAAAGAGCTAATGTGTAAGTTAATGCTGCCTGAGGCAGGATTAACTTCTGATGGGTAGGGATTGAAGATTGCTAATGGCCTAGCTAGCATGAAAGGCAGCCTGCCTGGGAAGGTGGCTTACTGTACGTGCTCCTCTTATCTGGCTGTTGCTTGGCTGGGCTGAGCACCTGGCACTGAATGTTCACTGTCTGCCCAACTCCTGAGGGGGCACAGGAGCTGTTGCCAAATCCAAGGCACGGCGGAGCCATTGGTGAGGTGATCTGTGCATGAGAACGAATCAAGGTGTATGACTCTCTGCTTTCCTCATCTCTGCTCGGGCTGCTCTGTTGGCACAAAAGAGCTTGTGCTATTTCTCTGGACCAGATTTGTAGCTGCTCTCAGTGAGTGAATCCCAAAGAAAATGGCAAATTTGCACGCTCTGGGAATGTGCTGCTTGTGTTTAGGTGATCCACTTTGCTGTGCTGAGGCTTTTCAGCATGAGAGAAGGTGTGTTCCTGCACTGATGGAAGGCGTCTGTCAGTGTGATAAATGCTGTGATGGATGGAGTTAAGAGGATGCCCTCTTCCAGGCCTGGCCCCTCTTAGTATTTTTTGCATTTCTTCCTCAAATGTGCCACTGAGTTCTTATTCTGCTACCAGCTCCTTCTCTGGAAAACTACTTCAGTGTGCTCAGCTGTGCTGAGGGCACTATTTCTTCAGCTTCTGGCTGCTTTCTCACCCCCAGTGTTTTGCTTCTCCTGGTGGATATGCAGAGCACCTTTATGTATCCCAGCTGCAGTATGTCCTGTTGATTTGTGTCTCTGTATTGGCAGCTGTGCAGTTAATCCACTTGCTTATTAAAGTGCATTGAAGTGCTGTTTCAATGCTGCTGTATAACTGCCCTCTTAGGATAAAAGGGAATTAAAAAAAATTAAAAGCAAGAGATGGGGTAAAACAAATTACTTTTCCTCCTTTTTATAAAACGTGTTAGATGCGGGTAGAAGTGCTTGTATGGACTCAGCAGTTTTGTATTGGGTTTTTACTTGAATTTTTTTTCTAAATAAGACCTCAACATTCGTACCTAGAAATAGTATTTCAAATACAATATCTTTTTCTATATGTCATCTTTTTGTGAATATACTACGACTCAGCTGTTGCGGAGGTAACAAGACCCGTCAGCATCTGTCAGTCTGAAGGTGCCTCTGCAATTTCCATAGTAGAGATTCCTGCCTGTTGTGCAGCTTTCTGGCTGAGTGCTGAATGGAATATTTCTCTAGCACATGTGTGCACAGTGGCTGTGTGAGGAAGCAGAGGGGACGAGTGGTGTTGGTGAGAAAGCCAGGAATTCCTTCAGCAGCACATGTTCTCCTCCCAGTGAACATGGATAACTCAACACTAATGGGTGTTAGGCACAAGGGAGAGGATCTACCCCATTGCATGCTCTGGGAAGTGCAATTTAAAGCTTTCCTGAGGCATCTTTAAATTAAATTCCTTGGAGCATCTGTCTTTGAGTTGTCTCATGTGCAGAACTCCCGCTGACTCAACAGGGTTTGCTGCACACAGATCAATGGTAGAAGATTTCTCTTTTGTTGTATCTTTCCAAGAGATGTAAAAGAGACAGAGGTAAATCGCTCTTATTGGTATGACAGATAGGTCATACCTGCCTTGCCTGTGTATATGCTAGTGATTTGCCACCAGGCATGTACTTTCGGGTTATATGAATGCCACAAACCTGGAAAAATAAGCCAATTAAAAAAAAAATTGGTCAGGAATTTCCTTTCCTTCAACCCAGAAGAGCCTCCTCTACCCTTGACTGGTGACAGGAGTTGAAGGAGGGTAGATTGGTCAGATGAGCTATAAAGACTGGATGTTTAAAATGGCTAGCAAGAACACATAGATATGCTGTGAGAAGAATCATACAAACTGAAACAAAATCCCCATAGCCACAGGACTTGAGTGTCAAAGAGGTGTACCCATAGAAAGGTGGATTCTGTAATAGCTGTGTCAGGGCTTTTAGCATCTTCCTCAGACACATCTGCTGTTAGTCGTGGTCAGTGATTGCAACATGGGATTCAGCTGATCTCTGCAGCTGACCAGTTCCCATGTTCTGGTTTTATCCAGTGGAATTCAAAGACCCTGGATCCTTTTAACTCTGCAGAAGACGGACTTGTGTTATCATAGTCATGCAGCTTTTGGCCAGATCCCTTGCATTTTGCTTGTGAAACGAAGGAGGCAGCATGTGGATTGTTCTGCTGAAACCAGAAGCATCAGACTAACACGTGATGCTGGTGTCTGCAATGCCAAACTGCTGCTTTGCAGTCTTAACTTATTTCACTCTCCTTCTTTAAACACAAGGGAAATTTTGAAATGATATCTTTTTCTTAAACAGATTTTTGAAATCAGTGGGGGTTAATTAAAAACTAAATTTGGAATCTACAAACATCCAGAAATTATTTACACTGTTGTTAATTTCTTCTTTAATATTCATAAGTGTTTTCTGTTAATTAAGAAGAGAGGGAGAACGTGAAGAAAGGCTCAGAACAAAAGCAGTCTGCATACAGATTAGGGACTGAGTTCTCAAAGAACTGGACTAAATACATACTGCCAGCACTGAGGGAGGAATTTATATGCAGTGAATGTGCCTTGCAGCTGAAAAATTGGGCAGACTTTTGTCTTAAACTTAGTGCATCAGAATTTGACACGATCCTCTTACCACCATGGGTGCCACTTCCCTGCTTCCTGGCATTGGACATTCTGCAGTCCTGAAGCAGTTTTATAGACTCATTGAATGGCCAGGGCTGGAAGGGACCTTAAAGATCTTGTTCCCACCAACCTTTCACCAGACCAGGTTGCTGAGAGCCCCATCCAACCTGGCCTTGAACACATCCAGGCATGGGGCATCTACAACTTCTTTGGGAAACTTGTTCAGCAGGTATAGGTGATGCACCTCTCCCAGTGAATATGCTTTTCTCACATGTGGAGGTATTTGCAGCCTCTTCCACATCTGGGACCTCCACCAGCTTTGTTCTTTCCAGTTTTTAGGAACATCTGTTTAGCTTCATCCCAACAGCGTATTTACCTTTAGTATTGAAACAACCTGCTAGTGTAAATCATTTTTTGAGCTGTTTTCAATACTGGCCTATTGGGCTGCAATTTTCAACTCTGTAGGATCTGGGTGAGCTTTAAATAATGTACTTTAGAACATACTTATGAATAAAAGTACTGTATTTCCCAGCAAGGTTTGGGAGTCTTGTGTTAGTTGTGAATAGTTGGACTTGTTGACTGTGTGGATCCTCAGTACAAAGAAGAGATTGAAAGAATGACCTTAGTTAAAGATGTATTTCATTTAGGATATTGAATATACCTGTGTCTAAGCTGTTTGACAAGTAGAAAATGCAAAAATCTAGGTCCCTAAAATTCCCCTATGTAAATAGGCTCTGTGACTGGAATTCCTGAACTGATGGCTGTTGTCTTGCACTACCAAGACAGGCCTATTTTCAATTTCAGACTCCACCATCCTTGCCTAATGGGGTAATCTAAGAATGAGCTGTGGGGATAATAGAAAGCTGGAAGTGAGGAAAATGGCGCTTTAAAGAAAAAAGAAATTAATTGTATTTCTCACCTCAAATCAAAAGTAGCAAATTTTTTGTTTGGTTGGGGTTTTTTTTGTTTCCTAAGGGTGGAAAATCTGGAATGTTGCTGAGGGAAGAAACAGAATTAAAAAAGAATATGAGTTCCCCTGTGCTCCAGGGAGGCTGTTGTATGCTCTGAACTCATTGTACACAAGATTCTAAGCTGTGACAGTAAGTTTAAAGTTGCAGAAAAATTTATTTTGGCAAAGGTTTCTGGAAGAAATGCAAGATATAGGGGAGTCTGGAGAGTAGAAGCAGACTTCAGACTCTGGCAGCTTGAGCACAAGTTAGAGACCCAGGCTAGAGATGAGCAAGCTGTATGTACAAATGTGTCTGTGATATTTTTGGTCTTTTCTTTTTGATAGGAAAAAGATCACAAATTATATCAGAAAATACAGGGTCAACTGTAGCAAGATCACCTTGGGGGAGGTGGGAGTTGCAGTAATATCAGAAGACATCTGGTAATGGGGCTACAGCAGATATTTTTCCCCCTCAGGGATGACGATGGAACAGTAATTACCAAGAAAGCCAGCAACCTGCAGAGTGTAGGAGTGTCTTGCTTGTAGTTAGAGATGCTGAAGTCTGGAATATATAGGAATCAAAATTTGGTCTCTGAACAATTGAATCTGCACATGGTGACAGGTAAGAAGGCAGCTAGAATGGGGAAGGGGGAGGAAGAAATGAACACTGGGATACAGTGATTTCCTCAAAGAGCTAATACACGTTAGTTATGTTCTTTAAAGGTTCATCAGCTAATGTAACAGCATCTCCCTAAACCAAATTTTATCTAACACTGCACCCATGAAAAGGAGTAGTTCAGGTATAAATGGGTGCAGTTGGATCAGTCCCCTGTGTCACTAAAATAAAACAGCGTGGCTGTGCTTTTTATCTTCTCTGTTGTCCTCCCAGCTGCTCTATAAAAATATTGTGCTGGTTTAGCTGGTGATTTCTAACCCTTCATGTTGGAATTGCAAACAGCATTTGCATGGATTGTTGGCGTGGAGGTGAAATGAAACTGTTGTAAGTAATAAGCTGCAATGTAAAAGGAACAGACACACTGTTTGAAGTGACAGTGATTTAAGATGCTTGAAGTTCTGCGTAAGAAATCTGAAAAGAAACTGAGATCTTGGGACAGTTCAGACACCTCTAAAGATCAGCCCTCTCTATGCTATCCCAAGGAAGTCACTTAAAAGCTAGACTAGGCAAACAGCTGTCTCCCAGCAAGACAGCTAGAAGTGAATGCCTGGAAAACGAAATTTGGTGCATGTGTGGCACATGCCTTCTTCAATACTGATTCCTCAGGCTAGAACTTACTGATCTGTGTTTCTGCCCTTGCCCATACTTCTATCTCCCCTACAGAAGTAAATGTAGTTTCTTCAGGGGTCTTGTTTTGTTATCTGTGCCAATGAACTCCAGAGCAGTCTGCAGTGTCAGAGGAAAAACAAATCTAAAGGCTGAGATTTCAGCGGGAAATTGCCTATTCCCTCTTTTCCTGCAGGTGCCCTCAGAGCTGCTCATCCCAGTGTCAGTTGCTCTATTTCTCTTAAAAAAACCTTCAAATTGCTTGGTTTCTGCTTTGTGCTACTGGAGCCCTGTGTGACTTCGATAAGTTGTTGTACTGTATTTATATGTAAGCATGAAACATTCTTCTCTTTGAATAAGAGGTGAAACAAGTGGCAATGAAAATGCAATAGAGAACAAAATCCTACACAGATGAATAAATTCTGTCCTTTGCATATTAATGAAGATCTGGTGGGATCAGCAGAAAGTACAGTGGTGCTGAAGTGTTTGAGTAGGTCTGTCCAACCCCCGTGTGAGACTCAAAGGAGAAGGGAGTTAAATCACTGCCAAACAGAGTTTAAAACCCGCAGATTTAAAAAAATCATAGATGTTGTTTTTAAAAGAAATAAAGCAACAGATACTACTTTTCATTTTTTAGCTGTGGACAGAAATAATTTAGCACATACATTTGTCTGTCAAGAGACCACTGGCTGCTCATTGGTGTAGTGGAAATCTACCAATATAACAAAGCTTTTCTGTTTCTGAGTGTTAAAACATCAAGCATTGAGTAGCTTTGAAATGCATGTTTTTTAACTGAGGTCTTTCTAGAAGTCAAATTAACTGCACATCACTATTTAATGCGTGAAACCACGATTTACTGTCCTGAGAACTAATTTCAGCTTGCTGCAGTTGTAAACTTGCCCTCAATTAATCCGCTACTGGGCCCAATTCAGAAATGGGTAAAGTCAGCAGGTCTTTCCAATTACTTTTATGGGTATCAGATGAAGTCTTTAATTAATGCACCACTGAGTGCTCAGGCTCATTTAAAAATTTCTCATTTCTAGATATAATGCAGATCTTCCAAAATGTCATTGTACTTTAAAGCTGTTCTGCTCTCTTGGATGAGAAGTTATTTACACTTGTGTGACTACATCTGATATATTCCTTCTTTCCTCACACCATAATATGCCTACAGTATGTGTTTTGATATATTATGTGTATCTTTGAATACATAATATATTACCAGATGGTATGTGATTAGCAGGGTACACTAAAGTAGAAAGATGTCTTCTGCCCTGGGTACATGTACACAGTCTGGTAGTGTACGTATTTAAAGTGAATATTTCAAGATGTATTTTTAGGAGTGAAAATAATCTGTTGGTATATGCAAAAGTTCTGTGTGTGCAGTAAATGAGCTACCTGGGGAAGTTTCATATCTAACATGCTACTGGAAGTATTGGAAAACTGCCTCTGGCTCATGAGGTCATCCTGGCGAAATTTTGACTGAGAGGGCTTAATGTTCAGATGCCACTGGCATGTTTTCTGTCCCAGGAGCTTAATAGATCAGATTTGGAATACGGAATGGCTGTTCCTAATTTGTAGAGGAGCAAAGACAAAGTGTTTCTGATGGGTTACTGCCTACTTGGTTGGAAGTGTGTGAAAGCCATTGTTTTCTCAAAACAAGTAAGCAAAATGCCATCTTTGGGGTTGAGCTCCAGCATCAAGGAAAACTTATGGATATGTTTCACACTCCTGAAAAATCAAAATTTAAATCAGAAACAGTGATACAGCCTTTCCTGAAATGATATAATTTGGTGTTAAATTCAGGCTGGTGTTGTGAAGACACCTGAAGTTATGGTCACCTGTTCCCTGCATAGATTTTAGTCCTCAGAAATTGAATGCCATTGGCCAAACTTTCAGCTCTTAGCAATAAAAATTACACAGTGAAGAGGAATTATAGACATTCCAGAAGTGCACTGTTTATGGGTCGATTCAGGTTTGGAGGTAGGTTTAGGTTGGTAACTGATAGAAAATTCATGCGAGAGCCTTACCTCACATAACTCAAGAAGGCTTCCTTGATTGTAATGAGCTAATGCCAATTTATACCACCTGAAGAGCTATTGCTCAGATTTACAGCGTAAGTATAATTACTATGACATAGATTTGCTTTGGTTCACTGAGCTGGCAACCAGCAGGGTTTACAGTATCATGTCTTTTTGTTCTTGCTTAAATGGCCTTCCTAGAGGGTGGCTGGAGTTAGAACCCAGACCAGAGTTTCTCTCCCAGTCTTCTGCTTTGTTGGTATTATGTATAAAGCAGAAATCCTTGTGGAGAGTGGGGCTCATTCCTACAGGCCCCATGTGCTGTGGGCACAGCAGGGAAGGGCCATTCCAACCTGGTGCTTGGCACAGCAGGAACCTGCTGATTCCCCAGTACCTGCAGGAGACTCCATGCCTTTCAGTGGTGGCTGATGTAAGTAGCTGCAATTTATGTACTATTTTATTGAAAGACACTGCATGTCTTCGGCCACAAGCTTTCCTGGTCTCCAAAGTATGCAAGCACACAGATCTCTCTCTGCCTGGGTAAAGGCTACCATTCAGTTTCCATTACTGTTCCCCTTTTCTTTCATGACATGTCTTCCCCAACTGTTAATATCAGTAAAAACATCAATAAAGAGTTATTAGTAATAATTAAAGCATGGGTGGCCCACTATACCAGTCGCTCCAAGTAAAGATTCTACACTCAGTTGTGCAAGTGCACCTGGAGTTGCTTGGTGCAAACACAGTGAGCTCTGGATGTAACTGAGAGCAAGATGTGGCCTCTGGCTCCAGGAGATATTCTTTTAAGATCTTGTTAAACGCAGTAAAACTTCTGATTTTAAGAGGTTGAAGTGCCATGCAACTCAGGGAAAATTGTGCAGGAAGGAAAAGAGTTGGAGTGAGTCAGTGAGCAAGCTTTTTGTGCTTGGAAAAGAGAGAAGCTTGTTTCCAAGTGCTCTTTGTGTCACAAATAAGAGCACAATAGTTCCAGTGCTAGCATCTAGTAGACATTTCCCAGAGTATAAATGCACCATAACTTAGCATGATTCCTGTGCTCCTGGGAGGCCATACACTTAAATAATAAGGGTGCTCCAGGTCACAGCCGAGATGCAATTAACCCTCAGATTGAAGAAATACCTTCCCACCTGCAGGAAGGATTCTCATTTTGAATAGCTTTCCATTAGTTTTCCTGTGGGAATCGCGCAATATTGGCAGTATTTCTGGAGCTAATATGACAGTGCTAGCCAGGGAGCAGCTTAGCTATAGGTCCTTAATACTTCTGTGGTCACAGGAATTCTGTGGGCTTTCAGTCAGGCTCTATCTTCTGGATATTGGGAGAATTTTTTTGCCCTTCTTCGACTGAGGTAATGCCATGTGGCAAAGGAAATGCCATACCTGTATTTAACAAGCACTGGGTTTGTGTACATCTGAGATGCGATTTTTGCTGTTTGTTAATGCCTTTTGCTCCCTTGGGTGACATGTAGACCTGAATATGGTGGTGTTTTAAGCTGTCCCAAAATATTCAGATGTTTGAAAATCCATAAAAAAATTTATTTGTATCTGAGGAATAACCTGATAGATAAGTCGAGTAGGCACACTTATAAGAATCAGAGCTTCTGATTTGAAGTCATATAGCTAATGTCACTAGGAAAAGTTTATGAATTTGAAAATGGTCATTAATGGTGGAAAACAATTTATTTTTTTTTAACTTACTGTGCAATTTTCGACCATGATTAACCTGACATGCATCTGAATTCCTCTGCTTCTTTCTCATGGAATTGATTCTGTGTTCTCTGCTTCTCTGCTGGAAGGTTTTTAGATAACCTGATATATCCAGGCTGATGCTGTTTGCTATTCAATTACTTAAATGTTCTTTCATATATTCTTATAGTTTTTCAAAACTCTTACTTTAGTGTAAACCCACTTCTGCAGAGCGACACGTACAATACAAATGAAACAAAACAGGAAATATTATTGTAGAAGAAACTTGGTTAAGGACAGGATGTGCTTTAAGTCTTATGAAGTGTGGATGCTTGAGATGTCCAATGTGAGATAATCCCAGAGAGAAGGGCTGTGTTCATCTGGAGAGTGGGTTTGGGATGCCCAATGATTTGGTTTATAGATACTCCTGAAAATTTTTGCATCTGTGCTGTGAGACACCAAAAGCCACTGCTAAAGGAAGAGACTGACTTAAGTTGGTCCTTGTGAAATCTTTAGAAGACATGGTCAGCGGGCTGGGTCAGTGATACACGAGAACAGGACTGCAGTGACTTTGAAGTGCATGTGGAACAGATGTAAAAGAGCCTTTGTGCAATCAGGTGTTCTGCATCTTCTGCTTTCCTGCCTCCCTTGCCCGTGGAGTCTGACCTGTCTGGTTATCAGGATTGTGACTTGATAAGTGCTGCTGTCACCCACAAGGAGATGATAGGCAGTGCTGCCAGTGGCTCATGTTATCTTTGAAAAGCAAAACCTGCAGGATCCTGTAGAACAAAAGGCAACACTATTGAGAGCAGTGAGATGTGGCTGCAGTGATGAGGAGAAAAATGATTGCTGTAAAAGCATCACAGAGACACTCTGGCTCATCAGTGCTGTCATGTGTGTGCTTAGGAAGGGATTATTCCTGGTGACCAGTTCCCACTCTGTCAGATAACTCAAAAACTGAAAGTATTTAGAGGCATAAAAAAAAAAGCATATTTTAATCGCATGAAAGTGAAAAAAAATTTCTTAATTTTCTTAAGGGGTCATGAGGCAGGTAGAGAAAATTAGGAGCACTTATTTATATAACGATTATTAAATGACCATCAAATTCGGGAAGTGGGGGGATTTGGACCAGATGATTTTCTAAGGTCCCTTTTGACCTAAATCATTCTTCAATCATCATTTTTGATGAAATCAAGAGGCAATAAACTCTTAAAGCATGTTTTGGCCTGTAGACCCCCCTGCCATATCATACTGTTGAGTCCATGATGAATAAGAAAAAGATGATTAGACACCAGTATAGATGAAAACAATAAAACTGAACTCCACTCTTGGGTTAGATGAGATACCTTTTGCCAAGGGCTGGATGTTGTCAGGCCAGCACAGCTTGTAAAGCATTGTAAGATTTCCAAAGAGGTAAAAAGGAGTTTCCTTTCCTTTCCCTAGTGTAGTTGATGTGGTCCATGGACAGAGAGAACTCATCTGGCTTGTCAGGACATGCTCTGTGGAGGATGAGTTCAGACTTCAGCTATGAGAAGATAGTTCTCATAATCACAGCATAGGAACTTCTTTGTGAGGCAGTTTGATTTTCATACAAAAATTACTGGGGAAAGAAAAATCAATGTATAAATTTGCCCTGGATTTAAAACTTGCATTTTGTGCTGGCACCAGATCTACTCTCTGTTGCACGGATGGAGAGAGAGTCCAACTCATCATTCAAGGTGCTAGGCTAAGAAATTGAAGGAATTAAGCAGGGAAATGTTGAATCCCTTCCTTGCAGAGGGTGCTGCCAACCTTGTTACACTGCTCTGTGACCCCTAGAGTAATGTTACCCCAAATGAAGCCAGTGGTTTCCTACTTTTTGCAAACTAGGCCAACAGATTCTGGAAGTGTTAAAAAACTATTCATCTCTTCTTGAGTAAAAGCAGATTAAGAGGAGAGGGTTGGCTCTTTTCTACAATAAACCCACCAACCTGTCCTTGTCTAGAATTTATTTCAATAAAATGCTGTCTTCAAGAGTGGGTAATAAGAAGATTATTTCTGAAAAGTGAGAGGAAAAGAATATAAGCCTGAAACCCACTTTTGTTAGTGTTGCAGTGTGAATTTGTTGCAAGGTTAATAATAGAGTTATCGCTGTCAACAAAGGAAAGAGTCTGACAACAGAGGAGAATTCCAAATGGGTTTGAGTTCCTTGCATAATTGTTATTTTAATTACCATGTTCAGAAAAGGCTTCAGAGGTTCCTCAAACACTGCTCATATCCAGATGAGATTTACCAGAGCACCACTCACAAGCTTTCTTTTGAAAAGTCACTTTCTTGTTTTATCATGTTTACAAAAAACTGAAGTGAGAGTTAGCTATGAATCTTCTGTTATTTGAGTCGATGGCAGATGCTAGGAAGGCTTTGCTGTGTGATAGAGTTAAACTCTCTGGGACTGATTACAAAGAAATTCCATTAGCAATATTTAAATGCCATCCTTGAAAGGCACTCAATAATATGTGTGTTGGCGCTGATCAAGAATAGTACCTTTTAAAAATGAAAAAGTAATGTGACTGTTAGTTTAACATAAAAATGTCAAACTGTGGGCAGTCTCTTGTCAATTAAAGAATCTGGGCTATTCCTAATGGGAATAAGGACGAAGGGGCAGGGGGAGAAGTGGGTACTAAAAATTGCAGATGTGCAGAACTACTTAGAGATAATTTGTGCTGGCAAATAACACTGTCAGCCAGTTTGGGAGTAATACAGGCAGCTTGATACCTGTTCTTCCTGAGACACCTTAGTGATTTCTTTTTCTTAGTATCTTCCTTAATAGCTAGCGAGGCTTTAACAGCAAGCAGGGCTATGGTAATGATGTGCTGAGTGGAGGTGGATTTGTCCAGATTTAAAGAATGTGCTTGCTAAAGTTCATAAAATGTATTAAAATGGCAAACGTGCTTGTTGCTGAACTGAGGGATGTACCTGTGAGAGGGGGAGGAGAATTATTTAGACTTTGGAGGCTGGTGGAGCTGATGCTCAGATAGGAGTCAAGGGATGAGGATGTGCATCTCTGTAACCTGTCAGGTCTTGTTAAGGATATGTCTCTATAAATAAAACACCACAGTCAAGTTTCAAACTTTGCCTCATGTAAAAGTTGCTTCCAAGGAAACAAAAGTCTGGAAGAATTTCACTTAGAGGGAATGCCATACAACAACTCTCTTTATTAGCTCATGTGGGTCTGTTGCTCACTTTTGGAAGGCTGGTGCCTGATTTTTTTATCTTAAATCAATGTTATTGTCATTGTAATTCACACACATTTTTCCTCAACCATCTCTAAACTAATCTATTTATTTACTGTTCCCTCTTCCTTGACCTGTTTCAAACCTCTTCTCACTTTTTAGAGAGTTTCTAAGTACTTGCTCCAAAGTTTTCCCACCTAAAATGAGGCCTGTGAAACATCTGCTGCTGTGGTAGGATGTGGATGTACATCCAGAGCTGTCTTATGATCTAAATGTCAATTACAATGGAAGCATAATCATCTCTCTTTTGTAAGATAGGAGCTGAACATGAGTGTGTGATGTGACCATGAGGGTCTGTGGCAGGCCTCGAAGCTGAACATCCCAGAGTGTTCTCTGAGCCCTGATACACTCTTTCATTTTAATATTTATATCTTAAAGATAATTTCTGATTTGCTGTCTAAACAACTGTCCAAACTGTAACAGATTTTCTTGTTCTTCACCCTGGGATCTTTTAATTTATTCTTTCATTTTTTCAAATTCCTCCAACTGCTGCTTGTAAATTGCTTACCAAACTTTCTAATCCAATAATTTGGATCTTTCTCCTTCATTAATCTGTTGCTTTTTGTGCCTTAATTTTTTGTTTTAATGACTCTTATCCCAACTTCTTAACAGCATTTCCTCCAGAGATTTGATGGCTTTTCACGTCAGCTTAATATTTTGTCGTCCCGCAGGGCCACCAGTCATTGGCTCACCATTTTTTGGCATTGTTAATTGTTATACTTAGTTTTATTGCTCTGTCCTTCTATTATCCTTTCCCAATACTTTGCTCAAAGTGCTATATAAATGACTGAAATATAGTGCTACAGGCCAACTGTAAAGTAAATTAATGGACAGTCACGCTGTGAGGCCAAAACCTGGGATCCTCAAGAACTATGCTGCAGAAAGCCAGCTGAAATTTGAGCTCTGGTTTCTCTTAGCACCACTACTATCAGAATTTCTCAGTGTTGCTAATGCCAATATTATTATTTTTTTTTGGCGTACAAACACATATATTTCCTTAAAAAAGCAGGAGGTGGCATGAATTTTGCATCTTTAAAGGAACTGTGGATATTCTAATGACATTTTCCCAATGTTTGGCAGTTGTTAGAGCAGAGGTTGAAAAGTGAGGAGAGGATGCAGCATGAGCAGACACAGGGCAGGCCGTGGGTGGTGCACATCTCTCTGGCAGACTGGGCTTCTACCCAAGCCTTAAGACAATTTTCTAAATTTTGCAAAACCCATGCAATCAGTAAAACGAGAATTTTTCACATAGCTGAAACTTTGCACAGCTTTTAGGAGAAGCAAAATGTACCTTGTTAATTTGACGTAGGAATGTGTGAGCCTTTAATTAGGGACTCTCTAATAAGAGCAGCAGCAGACTTCCCCTCATGCAAATGCTGTGGAGGAAACTTGTTCTCTTGAGTTTGATGAGTGTGCTTTTTTTTTTTACTACATTTTGTCTTTAAAGAGGGAATAAGTGTGTTTATTAAGGTGGTTGTCTTTGCCCTTAATGCAATGCATTAAGCATCTATTTATTTCTAAGAAGTCTGCTTCAGCAGAGTGTGTGCTTGTAGGAGAGCAGAGCTATTGATTAGGCAGCGTCTGAGGCACTTTGCTGTCATTACAGTCGGAGCAGATTTGATGTGGTGGACTCTGTTTTTATAAGCACTGTGCTATGCATGCATGTCTTGTCCACTGCATGTTTCATATTTGCTGCTGGGAGTAATTTTTGCTCCTCCATGGCATTGGTATTGCTTGAACGGTGGTGCTTCCTCTTCCTTTCCATTTGTTCTGTCAATGGTAATAATTAACCAGCTCTGATTTCACTTTTATTTATGTATTGATCTCTCACGTATCGTAAATGGAGTCTCAGTATCTGTACTTTTACATGAAATGGTGCTCCTGGAAGCTCTGAAATTTATTGCAAACAGCTTTTAAAAACAAACAAGCACAAAGAATCTTGCAGTGTAGATGTTCCAAAAAATATTTAGGAAAAAAGGGTTCAGAAATTGGGACACCAACATATGACCACAGGGATTTTTGTAATTCTTTTGTCTGTGATGCTGCAACTATATAAAGACCTGTCTACGATTTGTGTATGTTACAGCTTTCGCAGATTGTATTGAGAATAGCGTTCAACAAGCTTATTTTGTTTTTATAAATTTTGTTTATATTTTTGAGAAATGCGAGACAAACTTTTTTTCCATGGAAAATGAAGTATTTCCTGTATGGCAAACACTGATTTCCTGCTTCCTAACAAACTTAATGTTTTTGCTGTGTGGTGTGAGGGCTTTTTGTTTCTTCTGTTTCTTTTTCTTTTTTTTTTTTTTTTTGCATTTGTTTCTGTTTGTTTGGGATTCTTTGTTTTTGTTTTGTTTGTTTTTGTTTATTTTTTTAAATTTAGTTTTTTTAGCAACAAAGTTTGCCGCCTTCTCTTTGGAAACTGGGAGCTCTTGAGTTCGTTTTCGGGAGACTTGTGCTTCCTTTCCCTTCTTGCCCTGAGCACAGCATGAGCAGCAATGGGAAAACCTGTGTTATTCATAAGCATGAGAAGATGTGTGTTGAAGAGGTGGGGAAATCAGAAATATAACACTAATTTCCATACATTGGAAACTTATTTCTCCTTCCTTGTACTGATCTGCACCATCAGAAACTGAGGCTATGTCTCTTGTCTTCAATAACCTTCACCTGATTTTTGAGACAAGTCTGGGTGATTTTGAGCAGTGTGATGTCCTGTCACAGTGCATTTAAATTCTTGTCAGCAGTCTTAGGAATGCTAGACCTGGGGAAAGTTTGTAGACAGCAACAGTAGAAAGGCTCTACAAAGCCTGAAAATAAGAGCTTTGGGCAGCTTTCTCTAAGTTAGAAAATCAAAGAGAGGCCTGAAATTTAAATTGTTTCCTTTTCAATGCTTTATTTGCAAGATATATGTGGATTTCTGTCCTGGGAAGGTACCTGTGTGACTTTCTTACCTTAGCATCTCTGGAAAACTAGGTGCAAAGGTTCTGTGCTATCCTTCCAGCAAGGCAAGTGCAAGTACTTGAACAGCTGCAACTTTACAACAGCAGAATGGAGGCTTCTTGCAAAATCGAAGCTGATCATAGAATCAGGGTTGCTCTTCTGGAAAAGCCTTTAAGTTTCTGCTGTAGAAAGATAAACACATTAATTTTGTTCTTCAGGGAGTGTAAAAGAAGTTTTTTTTGAAGTCAGGAACATTTTAATTAACAGAAAAAGTAGACTTACACTAAACATATTAATATGGGTGGATGCCTTTTCTCTGTTCTAATTATTTCCTGCAAACTTTTAGCCAAGGAACCTAAAAATTCTTTGGTAGGAATTTCAGAATATAATAGTGGGCGCAACCATCACAGTGGTTACTGCCTGGGTTTCAAACACTTCAATGAAAGAAGCGTGAAAGAGACATTGGAAAATACAGCAATGAAAAAAAACAGAGTCTAGGGAAAAGTAAACCCTGTCTTGCCATTTTAATAACCAATGTCACGTATTGAAGCAGTGGAAGTGGATGCAACTGCCCAGGGACAGACTCAATACTGTCTTTTACCCTTCTGAAATTCATTCTTAAACCATGCAAAATTGCCTGCCTTGGACTGAATGTTACTTTAAACCAAACCCTGACTATTTCAGTTTGTCTGGGGAATGTAGTAATTGGAAGCAGATTGTAACAATTGCAAATAGCTATTCCCAGCATTTGTATCCCTGTTGTATTCAGGATCTTCATAGTACTAAAAAAAGCTAGTTAACCAAGAAATGGCATGCAAGAGACTGGACAACAAAAAGTGATCTTAGCCCTGATATACCTTTTTGATGATTACCATTGCTTATGCTTTTCTTCTCTCTCCTGCTCTTGAAATTGTATTTTTAAAAGCATTAATGCTCCTTCTGCTTTAGTGATCTTGAGCACCAGGGTAAGGCCAGGCAATTGTGCCAGTGCCATGGTGAGGACGGCAGGCACAGCTGCTTCCTTCAAGCAGGTGTGGCAATTTCTTAGGAAAATGCAGGGAATTGGGTAACTCTGTCTGCCAGTTTTCTCACCAGCATCCTTCATCCTTCTCCAAATGATTTTGTAGCCACATTCCTTGATTTAGCCAAACTGCCATCAGCAGAGGGACCAGAACGAGCAGAAAAGGCTGATCCATTTAATATAATCTTTCCTAAACTGAAATATCCTTAAGGACTTTGTCCTTGCTTCACAGGCAGGTCTGTACCCATGAGTGCAGGGGTTTTTTGGTAGCAAAAGTCCAAGTTGTGGATGTGTCTGAGCAGAGGGGTGTGGTGTGTGGAAACCTGCTCCTGGGAGGGTACCTCGGCTCAGATTGTCGCTGTGTTTACACACACAGTTAACCTACTAAAATTGACAGTGCTTACACGTGGATTTGCTCCAGTAACATCCCTTCAAATCCCATTTGCTTTTTTGCTCTTTCTGTGCCTGGCTGGACTGGGAGCACTCCTACAGCTGCTGTTTCTCTTCTCACTCTCTCACCCAGAGGCTGGTGGTCATTTGCCCAGGATGGAGTTGCTGCCAAAACCTTCCAGTAGTCTCCTCACTGCTAGTTACTCCCAGTTTCCCTCACCAAATGTACCCCCAGCCAATATTTTTCCTTTTTGGTGGAAAACCCTGCTTTTGGGGCCTGGCAGCTGCTTCCTGGGCTGCCTGAGGGGTCTGCCCTGCTCTGGAAGGTTCTGGAGAGACGCACAAGCTGTGGGTGCCTTGGGGAGGAGGGTACCTTGGGCACAGCATATGGCTGACAGCACTTCTGCAACCCTTCAAAATGTTAGAAGTGTTGGAAACAGCCTGGTTTTGGAGGGAAAAGTGTGCTCTGAAGGAGCAAGGATTTGGTTTTGAGGCCCGTGCGCCGCTGTAGGAGCGGGGTCTGATGGCTGTGGGGCTGCCTGTTAGCAGGGCAGGGATGCAGTGAGGGGACAGGCTGGGAACTCAGCAGTGCCAGGAAGGGGAACAAAAATCTCTGCTCCCTGGCTATGGTGTGCCGGTGATGGGGGGTACTTGGTTATCCCAGGAAAGGGGAGAAATCTCCTGAGGACAGTCCCACACCAGTGCTACGATTGAAACGCCCTCCAGCTCACTAAATCAGGCTAATACTCTATCACTGGTTTTTCCTTACTGATTTTTCTAAAACGTTAAGCTTCTTGCCTTTTCTTTTTCTCTTTTGCTATCACGTTTTTGAACTGCAGCCGTGGAACTGCTTCTCTGCCTTGGGCCTCAGGTAAATGGCAGCAAGTGCCGCACTGTAGGTCAGGGAGCAGGCAAGGGAAAGGCTTTCTCCTGGCAGAATTGTATTTTATTCCACAGGGAGACAACATTTCTTTGCAAAACAGTCCTCTGACTTTAAAATAATACATAATAACTATAAAATTACCAAATGTCAGGTAAACAAAAAGTTATTAAGGATGACCTTATTAGTTCTATCTGCAATTCGCAGAGCGAGGTAATTGTCAAGCCTCACTGTTATTAGGTTGAAATAATAGTTTGGGGACCATCAACATTAAAATTTCATTATGATGGGACAAAAAGGCTCATGTATAATCAATAGTAAGAATCCATTATTATTGACTTGGAATGAATGAAGCATGAACACATTTGTGCAGATATGAACAGTTAGCAATCTTTTGAATAATAAAGAATTAACACTACACAGATAATGCCATTCTGGGAATTGGACTTGAACTCGAATTGGTACACGTCTCTTTGTTATAAAGTCGGATCCACCTCCCTGGGTAACTTCCATTAGGCATTTTCTCAAAATACTCAGTGTCTACAGTTTTGTATTCCTCAGCTGTGGTTCATGAGGGAGGTGGGCAAGCAGGCCAGGGTTGTGGTAGGGGCATGCTCTGCTTGCCATGTTTGGTGATCCTGCTGGGAATAGCGCTGCTTTGGGACACAACGCAGTGGGCACAGGTGGCTGGGAGCAGGTTGGAAGGGTGCAGTTGCTTTCTGCCCCCGTGGGCCTGGCAGAGCCATTTCAGGGAGACGGTGTTGCTGCTTGCATCGCAGGCACCGGGCTGAAAGAGGTGAGGGATGGTGAATGCTGAATAGAGAAGTACAGAGCCTGTGGAATGTGCTGGGGATGTGGCCAAAGCTGTGGTTGGGTTGTACGACATTACCTTGTCTGTGCGCTGAGACGAGATGTTCCCAGCATGTTCTGTTCTGTCTCTGTGGAATATGTCACACTGGCAGCGTTGCTGGGCTCTTTTTTTCCCCAGATAAAGGGAACCCAAAATGAACTTCATTATGTGCTAAATCTGATGCATTTACATTTTTTTTACCCTCGCTTATAATTTTTATGTACTAAGTGCCTTTGAAAGGTGTTATTTGAGGGTATTGTAACCCTCTTCCATACTAACAGCTGCCTCTCAGCATTGTCTTCTGGCTGCGGTTTACCTGCTCCCTCGTGCTGGCTCCCAGCTGCTCTGACATCCAAGGTGCTCTGAATCTCCATTGACTCAGACTGCATTTTTACAGGGAAGAAGGTTTGGGTTGCTCCAAACCTGCCTCTGCTATTACAGTGAAGAGCCGCAAACATGTGGTGTTACTTGTGGGTAATGGAGTGTTCTCCAGCGCTCCTGCTCCCACATCTTTCAAATTCCCAGTCATGGAGCACTTCAAGGGAGATTCTGACCTTCTGCTCAAGCTATCAGATGCGCAGTCTTAGAAGCACTCCCTATGATTGCTGGTCCAGTCAAAGAGCACCTAGGAACAGACTCTTCTGGAAATGTGCCTGTTTTTTTCCTGTGGCTTCATTCTGTAGCATGCCCTATTTCTAGTGGAATTGGGGAAGTCACCTGATGCCTTAAAAAAAAGTAAAGGGATCTTGTGGCTGTGGCACTTGACAGGCTCAAGGAAACTTTCTGGGGAATCTGGGAAATAATTTTTTTCACCTGTGAAATGGGAACAATTATTTTCTTAGTCAGTGGAGAAGGAATCATTATTTATTACTTGCATTGCAATAGCACTAAGGGCTGGTTAGGCTAAATGCCCAGAAATAGAGAAAGTTATTTAATGAATTAAGTGTATTTTTTTTTCAAAAGCACTCATAGTGCTTTAGATGGAAGTGGGAATGAGTGGTGTATTGCAGTGGCACCTGCTGTAAGCCATTAGAGTGAGTACAATCATGAAAGAATATGAGTGATATTTCCTTTCCAATTTACTAACAGTGCATTTCTTCTTCCCAATACTTAACTTTCAAATGCCTTTCAGGGGTAAGAAAGGAAAACAACTGAGAGACAAAGGGCAGTACAGTGAGGGAGAGGGAAAAATCTGACCTAATCCTGGGAGAGAGGGAGGATTATACTGGCTCATTTCCAGTGTCCCCTTTTCCAAGAAGGGGTCTAGAAGAGAGGGAAGCCCTTGGCCTTCCCAGCAAGGAAGGCCAGAGATCCAAAGGTTTAGAACATATGGATATATATTGAATTTGGCTTAATACCATAGGCCTGTTTGAAATTATGAGCATACCTCATTTTTTGTAATTTCTCCCTTTGAGGGCAGAGGTTATGGACAACCTGAGATGTTTTCAATGAGAAAGACTGAGGGGAAACCTGCAGAATGGAGATACATCGAAAACTTTTGTCCTGCTGAAGGCATGAGTCTCTTCTTGTTATTTTTAAACTTTTTTTTTTACTTGTTTCTGTTGACACATCATGTAAGCCACTGATGTTTCCTTTACTTCCCTAAGGATAAAGAATAAGGAATAATTAGATGTATATAAGTTTATCAAAAGAGAGGCAATTTATATTACCTTTTTTTGTGCTTAGTTTAATTTCTGAAACTGTTCTCGAATTTTTACTATTTTTTTTTAAAGTGAGAGATACATGCAGGGCACATAAAAACATTAAAAGGATTTTACAGAGCCCATACCATAAATCAATGAGTAAGTTGTTCAGAACAGCACAACAATGAATATAACAGAGCATATATAAATCTAGGGAGAAGGAAACCTTTTTTTCTCATCTTGTCAAGTCTCCTGCTGATTTATAAAATAGGTGAGTAGCCAGCAAAATCATCAAAGTGTGCCCAGAAATTATACAGTGATCTAAAAATACAATACTATTGTATTCACAACACAGAGTATTCATCACTGATATGGTTCCATAATTATAATTGTTAAACACGAGTCCTCCATACCAGATCTGATACTTTATTAGAGTGATTGTTCACTACAAAATTTGTCTACAGAGCAAAATCCTATTTTTCTCCAGTGAATTGCATCAACCTATTTTCCTTTTAGTGCTAAAACCAGTTTCAAGTACTCCATTTCAAAGCTGACTTCTTAGCATAACTAAGTTTTCATTTAAGTTGAAAATTTAAAGCCCAAGTTTTTCAAAACTTTTTCATACCTAAAACTAGGAAGTACTATAGGCTATAAAACTTATGGATCTTGTCTTCTGCTTCTTTTGGATCTGCTTCCCTGCTGTGCCTCTTGGATCCCTTTTGGCTTCCGCATGAGTGTTTGTTTCCATTTGTATGCAAATGTTTTTCTGATAGCATACATTTAATGCCTGGGAAGGGACTTGAATTCTCTTCATGGGAAAAACATTTGAGTCCTGCCTTTCTTGCAATCTATTTGTGAAACTTTGAGGCAAATGATAAAGGTATAGTGCTTTTCACAATGAGTAATATTTCAAGTAAAAGCATTTGCTTATGGGTCGTAATTGTTTTTAAGTAGTATTTGTAAGGGGAAAATGCAGTGCAATTTACAGTCGTTTAAACCAACCATGAGAATGCTTCATGCTCATAAACTGCATTTCCCTTTAAACTGTTATGAATACTCAAGAGGCCATGAATTTGCATACATGCATTTTAAACCCTGCATTTTCTTTTGGGTTTTTTGTGTGCATGGTGGCTTTTTCCTTGCTGAATTGCTGCCTCATGTCTGTGGCATCTTTTTTATTGCTGTAGCGTACCTGCCACAAAATAATTGCAAGCGTGGGCAAGGTCTAATTTTATTCCTCTGCCTTCTTACCAGTTGGAGAACACATAATACTGCTGAAGAGACATAAACAGAACCCGTGGTTCTGTTCAGGCATGAGCATGTCTGAACTCGACAGAAGCCCTTTTTGTGTGACCTCCCCACCAATGCAGCCCTTTGGATTAGAGAGAAGGATTTCTTCTCCGTAACAATAAATAACCTACTCACAGAACTGTTGGTAGTGCTATTTCTACTTCTGGATAGAAGCCAGAATAATGACAGAAAGTGTAAGTTGTTATTTTTAGGTGCTTTGCTTTGTATCAGGTGAGAGAAATAACGTTATCAGCTTTAGCAGCCTTCATATTTAAAACAAATTATGACCTTCCTTATGTTTCTCCCAGCCAGGGTGTCCAAACCCAGACAAAACCAATGGGCTTGTCCAGCTGACTCTTTTAAGGATAATTCACATCAACTGACTCTTGTTGTTAAAAGAAGATGGGGCAATGGAATGATTCAGTCTTAGTCTGTGCAAATGGTTCTAAAGGTTTTGTAGTCACTCCAGTCAAGTTGGCACATTTGATGTCTATCAAAAGAAGAGGTGTGAGCCATTGAGAAATGAGTCTCGTCTTTGAAACAAATCTGTTCCATTTTTTTTTTCTTTGAGTGCAAAAAGCATCTTAAAAAATTTAACTTCTGTTTCTTTGTCACTTTTATAGCTCCAAAATGCAAGAGAAGTGTTCTTGAACTTCAGTAAAACTCTGTGAATGTTACTGAATTTTGAGAGGTGGATGGAAGATTCTGATGAGAAATACTTCTGCTCACATCAGCTTCCAAAAGTTTTGGTCCTCATTTAAACCTGCTCCAGTCTTTGGTCTGGCAGATGGACTGGAAGTCTCTTGGCATCTGATATTAAACTTTTTTAAATTTCTGCCACTGTAAAAATTTTCTGAAAAAACGATCTCACTTGGCTGCTTTCCCTTCTGTTGTTGGAGAGAGCAAGTTATTGGGAGACCTTGACTTTAGTTAGGACCTAGATCTGGACTTCAAAACCATGTGGGATGGAGGGAAGGGAAATTTCAAAGCTGAGCTTTCCAGAATGTTTTGATTGCTGAGAATATTGCTAGCCAAACCTTTTTTTTTGTTTATACAGGCTTGTCTTACCTAAAATGTATATAATTCTGTAGTAAATTCTTAGAGTAGTGCAGTCTCACAAACATTTCAATTTTTACATCTTTTAGCTACAATTCAATGAAAAATGATTCTTCCTGTCACAGGTAACTATTTTCCCTGTGATGTTTGAACTTCCATTATGACACTCATTATATCATGTAATGTGGAGAGTTCTTTGTAATTACGTTTTGACAAATACACATTTCATGTTCATGACATTATACAAAATAACTTGCCTTTGTTTAACTCTTCAGCTTCTGCCTTGTTTTTCTTTCACTGCAGTAGGATTTTACTATTCTTGAGCAGCTTTCTTTTTATGAAATGTGTGTAAAAAGAGAGTGCAGTTTTGTAACTTATGTGTTCCTATTTGTCATATACACAGATCAGTCTATGTGGTTTCATTAAAATAGTCAGGAAAAGCATGAATAGGTGCAATTGTACCATACAATAGCTTTAGTTTATGTCGAATTATAAATTTATATAGAATTGTAGTGGGGGCATTGATTAGACTTGGTAATCTCAGAGGTGTTTTTCAACCTAAATGATTCTATGATCAGAACCTCCTCTTTGCATGTCAATTCTACTCAAGCAAACCAGTGTGAGTGGAGTTTGTGTGTTCAAAGATTCCCACTGATTGGGATGGGTGTCATGTGGAACCAGCTGAAGCTTACCAGGTGTTTGGTCATCTTTAGAGTGCTGAACAGCAAAGCTTGTGTTCTGTCTTTAATCCTTGGAGAATGAAAAGGAGTTTTTATTCCCCAGCTGAGCACGAGGATAAATTTGACTCTGTATGAGCAGAATCCCTTAAATCCTTATAAAAGGAGAGGTGAAATAGTACAAGTTGCCTCTAGTATTCAGTATTGTTTCCTAGCATTTTCTGCTCATCCACATCTCTTGAACTGTCCTGTAACTGATGAAGATTTACATAATGTTTCTCCCCCATTTATTTAGTAGGAAAATATTGTTGTGGCTTCTCCACTTCTAGGTTTTAAGGTTGTCCCTTTGCTTTTGCTGATTGCCTTCCACTCTGCAGATCATTCACAAATGAGGCCTGATGCCTCTGTGCTGACAATGTGTGAGCAATTCTTGTGTTCAATACCCTGTGTTTGGTTTTGAAATCTGTCTTTGTTCCCAGAGAACCAACTGTTTCCCTCAGCTCTGTCCATTAACAGTAGACCACATTGTATCATATTTATTTAAAAGACCATGGGAATATTGTTATCAAAACTAGAAAAATTGGAATACATTCAATCCAAAGAGATTTTCCTCTCTGCATTCAAGGCATAAGAATTTTTCTTCCATCAAAACATAACAATTGTAATGAATGATATCATAATACTGAGAACTGCTTAAGAGCTTCCACTTTAAAACTGTAATGGGCCATGCAGACAGAAGAGGAAAAAAAGGCTGAAAGCATAAATTGAAGATAATCAATGTGAATAGACCTTACCCATTGTGCAGTTTGAATAGGATAAGCACATATTATCTGGCATAATTGGTTCATGTTATTTTCTAATTGAAGAGAAGAAGTAATTAGAGCCTAATTGAAGCAAAGTAACACAATGTCTGTCAGCATTTCTCCTTCTTCCACACATTATATTATTACCTGTCATCTTTTACTTTAGTGGAGTGAAAAAATGAGGAAAAAGCAGCATCATGAAGCCTTTGGAGTTTACCTAGCCAAAGCAAAGGTGCAGATAAAAGACACTAAATGAAAGCAAATAGGGCCGACATTAACTGGGTGCTTCTAAACTGAGTGTTCAGTTTGCCTAAGTAAGAAATGAATTGCATTTGGTAAAATGATATTATAAATCCAGTCTTATTAAATATTAGCAAAAGACTATTTAGAACTTGTTTCATTTGATTCAGGGCTCTGTTCTTTGTGCTTTACATTTCTGAGTGAAGAACTTTGCAGTGACAAATAAAATGGTTGCTATTTTTGGCAAAATGGTGGAAAACATACTTGCAACCCTTTCTCCTGATTTTTTTTTTAATGAACTACATTATTTCAAAACTGTCTAACATGAGAAGACCAATTGCTCTCAGTGCAGAAAACAGAATGTACTTGGAAGTTGTTTGGGAGATGCTTTAAATAAAAGGAGAGAGGAACTTGCAGGTTTTCTCTGTCTTGGGAACAAAAATATGTTTCAAATATTTTTAATTCCCGGAAGGGAGAAAAGAGTCTGAATGATGAATTAGTTTTTATTACTCTACACCCATAAATTCAGGTGTAACTTGAAAACAAGTTTCTTGAGACGATATGCAGTAATTCTTATTAAGAAAAGGTGATATCTTAATGGAATAAGAGGTTATATTAAGTAAAGAAGGAATAATATTTTTTTGTTAAGAAGTTGTAACTAATCTCCTTCTCTCCCCTTGTTGCTACCATGTATTTAGTGTTGAGTCACTGCCAGTGGAACAGTGCAGGGAAAATTAGAGTTCAATCACCTTTATACTGCAAGACCTCTCAGATTTCTTGCTGGCCATGCTGACATTAGTCATTAACTGATAATGTTAATAACAGATCTGAAAACTTTTTGGTGGAAGCAGTGCAAACAGCACTGTGAGACAAAACACGATTAGAGCAAAGAAGCCAGTTCATAGCCAGCAAGTTCGGGAAGGCCCACTTGGGCATCTTTATAAAGATAGAGTCTAGAACAGCTACAGACCAGAAAGGCAGAGGCATTGCTAAAAGGACTTTTTGGGCTTTTGCCTTTGAGGGGCCTAAATTGATTAAATTGAGTTGAAGCAAGTTTTACTTTTTGTCCTGGTGCTGTTTGAGTTTCAAATAATACATTTCCCAGTGGAAACATATTACTGTGAAAGTCGTGCTAATCCTGCCTTGGTGCTGGGTATGTTTGTACTGCCCATCAGAAAATTAAATTTTATTGAGGATAGTGAGAGGTAGTGGAGGAAAGTCTGAATAGCAAAAATGGGTGAAGGTATGCAGCCTTATGATTAACTTGAGAATATATAGCATGGGGTGGTTTTCTTGGAGCAAGGCAGACAAAACAATGGTTTGTTAAAAAAAAAGAAATGAAAGTTCTCACTTTTTTTTTGTTGTTTTTGTTCCTTAAAAATATTGGAAAATGCCTCTGTTTTGTGATGAAATCTGAGGCAATTCCTAGCTCTGCTTATGCCCTTAAAGAAATAATTTTTATGGAAAGGCTTTCTGGAGTACCTTTTTATTTGTTCTCTGTGGTCACAACTTGCTGGGCAGCTGCCTAATATGTCCTGGAAAGGCTAGAAAGATGTGGCCCATAGACATTGTCCTCCTTTTGGTGGCTTCTGTAGGGGATTCTGACATTAAAACAAAGATATCATGGGCAATGAAGGAGAATAATAGTCTGATAATGAGTAAAAGCCAGAGCTGCATAAATTGATTATACCTGAAGCTTTGCCTGCCAAATTCCTTAGGCCAAGGAAGATGTGCTCATTTGAGAAAGCTGACATTATATTCTTTCCTTGTGTTTGAATTTGGTTCACTTCCCGTGAGAGGAAAGATTTAAGTTAGGCTCCCTAAACTCTTGGACAAACTTTGAGTTTGAACTTGGAACTAGAACTTCAAAAGATTTGTGGCCCATAATGTTCCTTTCACCACATAGCATCCAGAGCCTTCCATCATTGCCATCAGGGCTACCTTTTAGCTTTTCACACGTATTCACTTTCCCATTTTCTGATGTGACACTGTGGGTAGAATCTGTTACCCTCCCATCTGCTGTTGACCGCCACTGGGGCCAGGCTCATTCCTGAATGTCATTTACTATTCTGAAATACACGATTAACAGTGAGGCTGTAAAAATGCTTTGCTACATTATGTTGCTTTTTTTATGGAGGTGAGAGAGAATTACAGTTTTTAAATAAAACACTTCATATGAAAGTAGATATTAAAATAGTAATGCCTCCAGATGCTGGCACTGTCCAAGATGCATCTATTCCATTTATCAGTCCTTCAACACGAGGGAGTTTTTCTCCTGTGTTGAGTAAATATGGTGCACTTTGTCTGCGTGGAATAAAAAGTGAATGTAATGGCATGCTTTGCACAAGCTGATGAACACAAAAGAATTAAATCTGTCACCTAGCTAGGTGGAAATTCCCAGTGTGGGAAGCTCTAGCACTGAGCCAAACACCTGACTCTTGCGTCACCTCCTGTTTGCTCTGATGGAAGGCAGATGTTAGCAGGTGAGTGTGGGACACCGGCTTCCCAACCTGGCCAGCAAACACATCTTGCCAGCTGATATCAATTAGCCTCTCCTGCCTGCCTGCCCCCTCCCCACTCTCTGTAGGGCACAGAACCTTCCTAAGGACTGAGGTGTTGCAGCCATTTCTCTGACAACCAGTATTGGGGAGGCAGGGACGAGAGCAGGGATGAGCTCTGTAGGCTCACTGCTTACCCTCAGCTTGCATTAAGCCTGTTCTACTGTGTCTTCCCTTCTGTTGATTAAATTAGTTTGATTAAGCCTAGCACATATGACTGTGCGCTGCAGTCATACATCCTGGCTGATTGCAATGCCAATATGTGTGTAGTTAAATTCCCTTTTGCTTTACTTAAGCAGTGTGAAACTTTGACTGAGTTCTATCTTTAATAGCTCTGCAATTTATGTTCATTGACAACGGATGCAAAACAGAATGAAATTCAAATCGTAGTGAGCAGCCTCTCTCAATCTCTGTGCTTAATTAAATGGCTCTTCTCAGGATCACTAAATATGAAAAACTTGTTAGCACAGGAGACGAGGCTACCAATGTATTATGTAGGCTGTGCACACTGTGAGCGAGGTTCTGATCTTTGTGTACTGTCTTCTTTTTGTTTGACGATGCATGTCGATAAGTTTTTACTACCAATGCCTTCAGTTCTCCTTGAGGTATGCTGTGCTGATGCTGGAATGTGTGCTTACTTTAAATGCATCTCTGCACTGCTGGCCTCAAGCGTGAGTGGGAAAGTGTAAAGATCAAACGGGTATCATCTGAACATTTTTCATCTGATTCTTGCAAAGCCTGAAACTTCATTGTTGAAGACATTAATGTGGAAGAGTAATCTCCGGCAAAGTCAAAGGCCAAGCTGTTTTTATTTTTCAATACAATGAGCCTCATTCATTTGGAAATTGATGGAAAAATTAAATTAAGCATTTGCATGTACTGTAGATTGATGGAGGTCATGTTTCCAGCTTGCTTTACAATTACTTACATTGCAGACCTCCTCTACAAAGCAGATAAATACTGTAGGTAATACTGCTTAGGGCAGATGTGACGGGGGGGTTATTTGCACGTATCCATAATATTTAAGATGTATTTTTTTATTTTCAAAATGCCAAGAACCAAGCCTGGGCCCTAGGAGCAGCCTTTTTGCCTCCCATAGATTGTCTTTTCATGCAGCTGTTTCTTGTGCCTGGGGAAGGCTGGAGGTATTTTGTGCTTACTCAATTACAAGATGTTGTAGTTTGACCCTGTTCTTTTTGTTAATAATTAAAAGGGGAGAGAGTGACAGAACCTAATAACAATGATTGGATTATGAAGATCTTCTTTATGAGTCTTTCCTGTCCTTCTCTCCCAGTGCAAAAATTAAGAGGAATCAAATAAAATTCCCAGGAAACAAACTGGATGAAAAGACAATAGAGTTTCTTTTCATCTCTGAAGTTTTGTGTGTTGTGTGTGAAGGAGAAAACTTGCAAGCATATATCCTGATTTTCTCTGATTGAGTACTCATCTTGTAAGGCTTGAGAAGTATGACTTCTAATAGTATGGTATATTGTTTGTCATACTACTTAGCTGTAATATGCTGAAATAAGTGTACTAATTCTAAATATCCTGGGTGTTTTGAGGCTTGGGTTAGACCTTTAAAAGTACAATTTCAGCCTGCTCTCTAATATGCCACCATAAATTATACTGAGGTACAGTCATATATTTAGCCATCTGTATGTGATAGACTGTGCTAGCAAACAATTGCATATCCAAAAAAATGAAAGCCAATATTTGAAAATCAAGCTCTATCTTATTCTGAAGTAACGTTCCATTTGTGTTTTATATTGTGGTACAGTAGCGAGTTAAAATGCATGCCAACAGTTACTTGAACAAAACACCTCAATTTTGCTTAAGGTACTATTGTTGAAGAGCTATAAAATAGTGAGGTGAGGGGGAGAGAAGAAAGAGTCTCAGTGAGGAGGCTACTCAGTGCGAAATAGAATTCAAAGTAAATGTGTTTACCTGTGTAGACATGTTAAATGTGTTAAAAACAACTAGGAGCAAAATGTTTAGGAGTGATAAACCAAAGCTGAAAACATGTGCTACAGCATTTTTTCAGCAGTCCTGTCTAGAGAAGGAAAAGGAAAAAATAGCCTTGAAAACATCGGAGTGCTATATGGCTGCAGAACCTAAGGTGGATGGATGCTGGCAGGAATTACATGAATAGGACGAGAGAAAGATTCAGAGATGTTTGTGTGTAAGGTGTGGGTTGGAACTAGTCTAGAATCCTACTGTGCAGGAAAACCATTAGAAGAGATGCTTTAAATGGCTAGTGAAAAAAACAAACCCACAGATTCTGACCGTTAGCAATATTACTAACAAAAAAAAGTTGTTCTCAAATAAGATTTATTTCTAGTATTTGTACACCTTTGTTTAATTTTGGTTTCCTGACACTAGGACTTCTTTTCTTTTGGCTTTGAAGGCTTTTCTTATCCAAACCTGTTCCTTGTTCATGTACAGACTGCAATCACAGTTTACATCTTAACCTCTTGTCCAGGTGCAGATTCAGCTGTACATTAGTGATCATGTAGTATCTTCCAAATTTTCATTCTTCTTGAGGCTCTTCTCATTTCTAATTTATTAATAGCACTTCTGGACTGTGGATATTAAAACTAAAGCCTGTATTCCAATACTAATTACCTTAATGACTAACTAAGGGAAATAAAACTTTTTGATTCCATCTTGCTCTTTGCTCCTTTCAAGCATTTTAGGACCAGACTCTTGGCAGCAGCATTGTTTAGGATCCATACTTGGCTAAATATGACAATGACACTGAAGGTCTAGTCACAACTTGTGCCCCACAGCCTGCGCACATAAACCCACTGTTCCCAGATAAATTGCTTTAATAGTGACATGAGTATGCTCACTGGGCGGCAGGTTGTTCAGATTCTCTGCAGCTCCGGGAGGAGCAGGGTAAAGATTTCAAGTGATAAAGGTTTTAGGGGGTAAAATTTCAGCTCTAGATAATATGAAGTAAGGTGATGGAGACATTAAGCTTTAAAAGCTCACAATTTTCTGTGCACAAAGTCAAGGTGATGATACATTGCCTCTGTGCCAGTGACTGCCTAATTAGCATGCATAGTTACTGTTAATGACTCCCCTTCTGCTCCATTTCAGGCCAATTTGGTCTCATCGTGGTGCCTCACAACACCACGAGGGAACTTTTGAACAACACCCTGTCAGCAAACACCTCTGAGCTGCCATTTCTGCTACAAGTGAAGGAAACAAAGGTTGCTTAAGAAATAAAATAACACAACATTGTTGATAATGTTATGCAAATTGATTTTAGCTCCATGCACTCCCAAGGATTTCTTGGTTTGTCTTCCAAGACTGAAGCAGATGCTTCTTGTGAATGTCTTTCCCTTCCTTGTTTTTTATGAGGTGGAGCCTTAGCTTTAAATCCTAAATTAGGATGATAATCCGTGTCCCAAAGTTCACACCTATGAGAAGGTTTAATAAGATTCTTACCGGTTCTTATGGAATGTCTCACACTGTGACCGCTGTTGTTACTGTAACTTGTCTCCTGTACCCCATGCCTTAAGTCTTTAAAGAGAGAGGCTAAAGACTTTTCCTAAAGGTCAGGTGTTTTCTGCAGTGAGGGAGTGCAGAAATAAACTGCAGAAGACCGCAGATTCACAAATAAGTGTGGTCAAATGCATTTGGAGTGCTTCGTGGCAGCTTCATCTCATTTCCTGCCTGTGTGTGATAGTCTTCCAGCCCCACAGAGGGCCGTGTGTTCAGCTGGTCTGTATAAACCATTGAGCAGCACGCAGTAAAAGCAGCTGGAGATCTGAACTCCTTGATACTTGGCTCCTGCCTTTTGTGAGATTTGACTTTAACAGTAACTCAAATAAAGAATGCAAGTCCATTGCCTTTGTTGTCTCTGGATATGAAGTCTTGCAGAACTCTCCTGTAAGCAGAAATACCTTACACCCTTCTTGTCCTGATTTATGCTAGGAGGTATAATCTTTCACAGAATAGAACAGGAAATGGCCAGAATCTTTTCCCAAGTCTTTATTCCTAAAATGGAGTTGTGTTAACAGCACTTTGGGACTACTTTTAAATGACAATTTTAGATAATTTTCATGAGTAAATAGAAAGGTAGGAAGAACTGTCTATGAACTTTTAGTTTGTGTTATTATATAATCTCAGCTACGTGATTAAAGGCAAGTGTGTGTTATTTGCTATTTCATATTTGGCAGTGGCAAAATATTCAGAACAAATACAGCACAACTTGAAAATACAGTTTTATGAGTTTATTATTTTCAGAAAGTGACAAAACTTGCATCTCAGAAGTTCAGCCTCTGTATTAATGAAAGCCTTTCTAAAAACAGGGAGATCTTTTTATGATGTTTCAGAAACCCTAAAAAGGCTGGGGGACTGAAAAGTCATATTGGGTGTACTCATAAGTATATAACTAGGCAGTTACAAAATGGACAAAGTCAAAGAGAACATATTTGTAATCATAAATTCTAAAAAGCCAAGGAAAATTTTGATTTAGATATATGTTAATGAAGAATCAAAGTCACTGCATTTGGATTTATGGCATTTTGTTTAATTGCTCCCAACATGCTGAAAAGCTAGAATAAAACAAGAATACTATTGCTAGTATTCTTGGGTCTTTTCCAGACACGAGTCTAGGCAGCACTGATCTTTAGTCTCCTTTAGAGAAATATAACCCTGGAGTCAATTACTCAGAATTTAGATTTAAACTAATGTAGAAGAGAACGAAATGTGTCCCCCAATGTGAGCCAAATGACACTTAAAAATAGCCTAAATTTGGTAAAACCATGCTGTCTTTCATCTCCTGCCTTATTAGCATTACAATCATAGGGTTTTCTCATATCCTATATGCTACTGGAAATTTACAGCTGGATCTGGCTTTAATTTACTGTTATTTAACTTACCCATAACTACAGGTGGCTCTGAATTTGCCCATTCTGTGTTGTTTTTACTTCAGTAGCTGTTTTCCTTTTCTTTTCTTTTTTTTTTTTAATGGACCGAAAGATAAAAATCCCAGTTTCCCACTTGGCACTTTTAAGTCTCAAATTCCCTTTCTCTGTTTCCATGTTACTGACTGGAGTTTTTCAAATCATTCTCCTCTCTGTATTGATCACTTTGTTGCCTTGAAATACAGAAAAGCCAGTGATCTTTTTTCCCTTTGACTCGTATGTGGAGGCTCTGGGGACAACAGAGGAAATTATGCTGGCAGTTTAATACAGATCCATCAGTAAGACTTGGTGTTGATAGTATGCATGGAATGAGTCTATTAAAAAGTCAAAGAATAGCATTTATGAAAATACAGCATTTACAGCAATATTATGCCTCAGCATCAGCCAAGAAATACATTCATGTAGAGCGACATAACATTCAGTGGAGTGGAAAATAGTTTATGTAAAATTGTCCTGACTATGAAATTGTATCAATACGCAGGAAAAAGGAGATATTTTTAAAGGTAAGAAGCAAAGCTGTTCTGTTGCTTCATGAAAAGGCTTTTACATGTGATAAAAATTACTTTAGACAGCTAAGCAAAAAAGCTAATTCACAGGAATTACCAAAGAAAACAAGCCATAGGCACTGTGAAGAGAGGTTGCATTAAGGTCAGGACCTCATAAATGATCATGACAGAAAATCGTATGCTCTTTTTGTCTGACCTGCATGAAATATCCATGTCTGCCCTAACTCATAAATGATATTAGGTCTGCAGTCTGACTCATTCATAAACCAGTCTCTGATAATCCTCTGATGGATGGTCATGATTCCCAGTGATGAGAAGATATTTATAGTCTGGTGTTTTGGGTACTCCTCATGCAGATAATCTCTTCCCACGGAAACAAGGGAGTGCAACAAGACAAAACTCTTCAGTGAATGGGTTTGATTCCTGCCCAAATCTTTCAGCCCCTGGGGATGTGTGGGAGGCCAGAGATGTCTTTCAAGCCTGAATTCTCACTGTTCGTCCCAGTGCCATTGGAGCTGTGGCTCTGAGGTTCTTGTCATCTGTTGCCATTGGTCTTCAAGAACATAAAAAAGAAGATATAGAGTAGTTAATGCAGCCTCAGGCTTAGGCTGTGCAGTTGTCAGCTCTATTCACTTGCTTTTCCCTTTTGACTGGGCCTAGAGCCAGATCCCCAGACTTTCATCTCTAAAGAGATGGTGCTGGAAGGGCATGGATGCAAGCGTAAAGGATTATGCACTCAATTGCTTGTAGCCAGATGGTTTCTGTGAACCACAAAATCCCTTCCAAAAAGAGGGAGGGAAAGGTGGGTGTGGTTTTGGGTTTTTTTAAATATCTTTTTAATATCAAAGACCATTGCTTTAGATCTGTAATTACAATACAGTGGTCTCTGAGGAGATTTTTACCTTAAAAAAAACCCCAAACAAACAAAACCTAAAATTGTACCTCTATCTTTCTAGCTGTTAAAATTCTGTGGTCTACTACAAAAGCTACAACAGTCAGTAAGTTCTGAGTTCCAGCATTATGCAGTTTGCATGCCCTGTTTATTACTGGCCTTTACCATGCATAGTTTACAGTAGATAATTTTACTTGGAAATGCTGGTTAGCTTAGTGTGGAGCCAGCTTTCCAAAGTTGAGGACAGGACCATGTGATTTCACACAAAAGACATTGTTAATCTGTTTCTGGGTTTAAAAACAAACCCAAAAAGCTCTTTGGACTTGAAACTCATAGAAACTGCATTTTCTTTCTGTGTCAGCCATATAGACAGGAGGGTGTTCTACTGAGGACTTCTCTATGTTCTAAATCTTTCTTTGTCGTGTGAACTTTTACATGTGTTCTGTTATTATGTAACTTTGTTGGGCATTTGACCTGTGACTCCTTTGGGTTACACAAGCACAGAGTCCAAACTATTCCTCAGCAGAGTTAATTTTACAATGTTCTGATTATCTCAGAAGGTTATATTAAGCTTCAGAAATCTCATATTGGCGTTTTCTCTATTTGACCAATATGTGGGAAATCAGAGGTGCTCAGTCTGAGTTTAGGCAAGTTATCTGTGTATCTTGGAAATTTTCAGTGGCTGCCTTTAATTTCAGTGTTTTTCAGTGTTTTTCTCCAAACTTTGCAGTTTCTTATGCTGCCTAAAAGAGAATTATCTGTACAGACACCAGATGTCTGGGCTAAATGTGAAAAAGGCTTGAGGGATCAGTAATGAGTCTTGCTAAAATGGTGGATATGCTGCATGGAGCTGTCAAATACTAATTTAGGTTTTGGTGGAGAAATAGAAGTGAAACTCAGTGAAACTCTTAAGTTTTTTATTCTGAATTCTGCAGTCTTGCTACATGAAAGTTACCCTCCATGAGCTGATCTCTGGGTGCATTTAATAACAGGACTTACAGGTGGCTGTCACATTACACTGAAGTGATTTTCTATTCAGGTAGTGGCCAAGTCTTTGAACACCTGGACATAATCTCTGGCTGAAACTGTGCACTCAGCCATCAGGACTGAATGATTCAGCAGCCAGCCCATTGTTTTAACCTGAGACAATATCACCACTTAAAACAGAGCTTTATCATACTGCTTTAAATCCTGCATGCCAAGTATTTAGATCCAAGAAATCTTTTGTAAAAATGTAATAATTCTTTACTGGCAGCTTATGCAAAGGGATGGGAAAGTGGACTCATTGTGTGTGCCCACATGGCACCAACTTTCATGTCATAAGAAGTACTATTGTAACTTAAAATCTGCCTCCAGTGAATGCACATTCTTTGCATGCTGCTCCTGGATATGTCTGTATAGTGCAAAGTAATTTTTTTCTTAGGCATTGAATAGGTTTTTATACATGTAATTTCCTTCATTGCACATCCTTTGCAGATCCTGTGGATCTGACATTATTACATTAATGCAAACTTTGTTGTACCTAACAGTGCAAAGAAAATGCAAAATTCTCTTCCCACTTATCATCATCATCATCATCAGTATGGTCAACTGAGAGCAATGGCTAGGTTATATACAAACAACCTAGATTATCTTTCCCTTCAAAGGTCTTAAGCCAAAGGCAGTTTTAGTGAAGCAGGTGTGCCAGTTGGTAGAGAAAGGGATATTTTTTGCCTTTGTTTTGTTTTTAGAGTTTTTTCATAGGTTAAGGTAGAAACCAAATTAGTTGGTTGGTTAGAGGGAGATGAGAAGGAACAGGTGAAAACATGGACATGACAGTTGTTTTATTTTTCTTGGAAAATAAGAGTAAGAGGCCTGCTTACACCCTCAAAAATGATGTGATGGAACTGGGTTGAATACTGGTTGAAGTATTGAGTGAGCATGATACAGCCATCCTTGAGAGCAGGACAAATGATGTTGCAGGAATCAAGGTGTCTCCACAAATTGATTACATAAAATTTTCTGTAGAAGGGGAGCTGGGGAATGGAATCAGATCAATAACACTGTTAAGATCTGACTTTTCAGAGCTGCTCAGCACTCTGAGTTTGTATCAGTGCCACAGAAATCATGTCCTTCATCTGGTAGCTGGGGTGCATCGGAATGTTTTCCTGCTCTCTATTATACAAACCCACAGACTAATTATGATGACTGCAAGGAACCTGTTTGGTGATGAGTAACCAAGGGTTTGAAATAGCACGGAGAATTATGAAACAACCAGGAGAAAAAGGCTGTTCATACAGAAAAATTGGTATTTACAGGATGTATAAGAAGTTGTCCCCAGAGAAAAGCTAAGACTGATTCACTTTTGCTTTAACCTTCTGTGCTGAACACAAAAAAAAAAGCTTAAGGTACAAACAGATTGGGAATTAATTGGTGTAATTAACATTTTGTGATTATAATGACTTCTAATCAATACTTTATGCAAATAGCTGTATTGATGTGCTGAAAAACAGGTGCTTGTTGTATTTGGATGGGGAAAAAAAATACAACCCACTTTAAAGTCCTAATGAAATTCAAACCTTTAAGCTCCAGTAAAGTCCTGACCACATATTTTTCAAGGTAAAAGGGAGATCCTTTAGTGACCTATTTAATTAAAATGGTTCTGATACAGCTGCTGACTAAACTTCATGAAATGAGGTGGCTGGAGGATGAAGCACATCCTCCTGCTGACTCTTCCCTCTGTTAAAACACTGTGTTTTATCATGTTAACAAAGCAAAACAGAAACTGTCCTGATCTGTCCTGATCCGAGCTCGTAGCAGTGAAACCTCTTCCCGTGGTAGGAGTAGTGTGAGGGACTTGGTTCAGATGTCAGAGAAGTGAATGGGATATCAAGCAGCTTCTCAAGGCCAGGAGGAACGGGATAGAAGCTTTTTTTTAGATGAGTGAATGGAATCTGACTTCTTTCTCTGTCTCTAGAAACCACCTTTGAATTCTTCCTCAATTATTTTTCCTTTCTGAAGTCGTATTTAGAATGGGTGCTTTAGTGATCACAAAAGGTTAGATAGGAGCTGCTGGGGGTTCCCACACTCCAACCTTCAACTTTGTGGTAAACGATATCTTTAACACAGCTTATTTGCCAGCGGTTCCATTTCTTTCCTCTTTTGAATATGAATTGGAGATTGGGAGGCGTAAAAATGCAGTCACTGCTTAAGTCAAATACTTCCTGAATCCTCTATTTAGATAAATGATGGAATTAAAAAGAAAAATCTTTGAGCCTTGGTGTTTAGAAGTAGCAGGAGTGCATTTGAAATTGTGTTTGTAAACCTTCAGACATAAGGAGGCCTGAAATGTTGTGGAATTAGTTCTTTGCCATAAGAGATCATCATGATTTTATGGTTGGACTTCGTGATCTTAAGGGTTTTTTCCAATTTAATGATTCTAGGAAATATATTTCAGGTCTTCAGTTTGGGTGTTCATGGGTGTCTTCTCACAGGGGACAGGAGGCCATCAGTGACAGGCGTTCCTCAAGGCAGTCTGAGGACCGTGATACGTCAGGATTGACAGATCTTGGAAAACACTGTGTTGGGAAGTCCATATAATTGTCTTTTGTGATAAGGCTACACTTGACCAACAGAGAGGAAAACTGTGACAAAGTAAATGAACAAGCATTTTACATTTACAGTGTTGGTCTGGTTGAATAAAAATGCTTTTTGTTACGGTTTTTGTGTTCTCAGAGGAAGTCACCCTACTGTTAGGAATGCTCAAAGAGTTGCTGGAGTTTGTCAATAATGTGCTGTTGATTTTGTGAAACTTACGAGCCTTTTGGAAGGAAACATTAAACTTTTCAACAGAGCCTGATAAGCAAACTCCCTCAGTCTTCAAAGAGGAGGCAGCTCATGCCAGGTATTGGCCAAAAATAGCTGTTGGGATTTCACACAGTAAGCATGTGTCTCATCAGCATTCTGCAGCCCTGCCAAAGTTTGCTACAGCATGAAGGAGAAAGAAACAAAGAAACATAAGGAGAAGGAGGGGGGGAAAGGAAGCTAATGAGAAGAAAAATTGCTTTTTAGCTGTTCAATGCAACTATTTTGGTTTCTCAGTGAACCTGAACTGCATCTTAGGTGATAATGTGGGGAAGCTAGCATTTTTGGCACCTGAGCAGGACACATTTGCAGTTTGGGCACTCTGGAAAGAACTAGTGTAAGTGTTTTGCTGAACAGAGAATGGAGTTTCTGTACTTTCCCAATGTCTTGCTGAATTGGGACCTTAGTCTGACTCCTGTAATAAAAGTGCCCCTAAAAATTGTGGGTCTTCATCTTGGACTGCCATGGGCCACACTCCCTAACTAATGAAGGATTCACACTTCATATGTACATAAATATCTGTTTAATGGCCCTGGGAGTATAAAACACCTTGAAGGAGCTGTAAATATCACATAGTACAAGACTTCCTTCTTAAACGACAATCAAACAAAAGGTAATTTGTGGACACTGAAAGCTTGG
>VZTG01000692.1:16822-56654 GCA_013397845.1 Melanocharis versteri | reverse complement strand
CCGCCTCAGCCCCGCCTCAGCCCGCCTCAGCCCCGCCCGGGGGTCCCGCCCTGCTCCGTCCCCGCTCCCGCTCCATCCCCGCCTGGTGGTTCGGTCCCCCCGGCAGCGGCCCGCTCGGGTGTCCCGCCCTGGCACGGCACAGGCGGGGACGCGGTGTCCCGGCCCCGGCTGCCAGCCCCGAGCGCGGGGGGCTCCCACAGGGAAGGACAGGGAATGTGCTCCCGGCTCCGCTGCGGTGCTGTCCCCCCGGGGCTGCGGTGCTGTCCCCGCCGGGGCTGCGGTGCTGTCCCCCCGGGGCTGCGGTGCTGTCCCCGCCGGGGCTGCGCTGCTGTCTCCCCGGGGACAAAGCACCCGGCGCTGGCGCCTTTAGCGCGACCAAGTGCGAGAAGCTCTTGGAGTGAGCGATGGGCTCCAGGAGAAGGGGCAGGAGGCGGACAGGGAGATGATTTCCCAGCGGTGTGGGGCACGCAGGGACAATGTTCCACTCATGTGGCCCCCTGGCTCAGTGGCCACCCGGGACAAGGCACCGCTGTCCCACCAGGTGATGCTGATCCTGCACCCGAATAAAATACAAAGCGTTTTCACTATTTAGGAGCCGACATCCCTTTTCTTACCAGCTTGAGCCTTGCTCATCAAACCCTCAGTCACACCTTCACCCACGACACACCTGCTCCTGTTTTGAGGTTACCCTGGGAGGTGCCACTCAAGACAATTTGTCTCTCTCAGCAGAGAATTCTGATTCCCAACAGAGATCAGTGAATTTCCTGATGAAAAGTTGTAATAATACATCATTCTTAGGAGGTATTTTATCTCTCATTCCTGTTTTTCATGGTGAGCCAAAGGGCAGGCCTTAGTGCTTACGAGGCCAGACAGGAATTATTGCACAAAACATGCGAATAGTAAGCTTGTGTTTTTACAGTTACCGAGGTTCACTCTATACACCAGCTCAGGACTTTTAATTCGTTTTGATGTTGATTCGCATAAAAAGTGTTGAAGCCAAACCACAGAGGGGCCTGTTGTATTCCTGTCACCAAAGTACAGAGATGCTCTGGTAACTCCAAGTTCATTCTCTGAGCTCTGCCATTAAAATGCCCAAATTAAAATATTCCAGGCAGCAAAATGAAAGTGACCCGGCATCAAAGATGTCACTCTGATCCAAAATTCCTTCTAAATTTGTCAAATCAAGTCTCATTTGAATGAAAGCGGGGTTTATCTCTGCTAGCTGTATCTGTAGTTTCTCTTTGTGCAGACACATTTACTATTTTCAGGGAGAAACAGACAAAACACAAGGAGCTACAGGCCACTGACATTTCATTATCTGTGTGCAGCCTTGGGGGGAACCCACAGCCAGACCCTCAATTAACTCAGTCACACTCCTATTTCTTCAACCAAATATCTGCTCCCGTTCCTGATAAGCCCAGATCATGCTGCGGCCAGAACTTGCTATCTGAAGGACGAGCTTCGGATGAATCATGCCACATTTCTTTTATCTATCAATTTTTTCTATCAATAATTGTACAGACACTCTCACAAATGTCTGCAGGCTCCCTTTTCATGATGAGGCAGCAGATGAGCAGGCAGCACCCCGATGACAGGCTCTGAACTGCAGCCCTTGAGGTCACAATGGATCCCAGGGAGTCAGAAATGTCCCACTGCTGTCGGGAGCCACGGGGAGAGGGACAAGGCTGGAAAAACTCAGTCTAGAAATGGTAAAATGCACAAAACAGATCTGCATTGTCCTGCAGCACCACTGGAATATGGGAAGAGCAAAATATATTGCAGAATAATGTTGTACCTGTGAGGGAGGACAAGGCTGAGGATTGTACCGTGTCCATCACTGGGACTTTTCAGAGCAGGTTGAGCAAACATCTTTCAGGAGCAGTACAAATAAAGCTAACCCTGCCTCGGGACTCAGGGCTGCACTAAAAGCACTGGAGATCCCTTTCCTGGGAGTTTGCAGGATTTACTGGCCCTTCCCGGAGTGTTCGTGCTCTGTCTGCAGTGCAGCAGGGAATGAGAGCTCCCTGCTGCCCTGCAGAGGCTCAATGCTCGTGTCGAGTCATCCCTCAGCTTTCCAACCCTGTGCTCCAGCCCTGGGCTCGGGAATGGCAGGATGGGAACAGAGAATTCTGTGTTGTCTCATTGCTCTAATGCACAGTATTCAATTGCTTACTATTTCTTGATTCTCAGCTGATTTATTGCATTTTTAAATTAAGGTCCAGGCCAATGTCAGCTTTCTGACAAGGCTGATATGACTCTTCCCTAAATCACCACGGCTGTAACCCTTCAACCCTGGCACAGTTGCCTTTGCTGCCTGGTTTTCAGCTGTGCTTCCCGACTCTCAGTGTCCCATTGTTTGCACTGCCAACCCCGGAAATTCCAAGCTATATGGATATAAATACGGATATAAATATGGATATAAATATGGATATAAATATGGATATGTTATGGCATTCATGTCAGACCCAGTGCATCCAAAGGAACTCTGAACTCCCAGATCTTTCCTGCTTGGTGTCACCACAGGATTTCTCAGGCCCTGGTGGAGGAGTAGAGCTGAAAACCAGTTCCAGTGGCAAGCCATGATCTCGGTGGCAGGCTCAATAAACTCCTCCTGTGACCACACACGTGGTGGTTTCCTTCAAAATCTGCATAACGTTTGCAGTCCTGTGCTCTCAGCCTGCCTGTGGTTTGTGTCCTTCCACAGGCACCATTACATTGTGAAGCCCATCTGGAATCATTTGGAAGAAATACCCCGTTTATAAAATAGGAGCTCATTTAATATTATATGAATTAATATTTAACGGTTAATATTAACTGGTTACTGTGCTATCAAGTTTCTACCCCAGTAAAATGGAGTTGCCATCTGCAGGAAGGTACAGGGGAGTTTTGTTATCCAGGGTGGTTTTCTGAGTGTTTGGGGGTTTTAGAGGCAGTTGGGAGTTAATTCTCAGTCCAACCTCAGCCAAAACATACAGGCCAGGTACTCCTTAAATACATATTTTGCGTGCTTAAGCTTATTAAAAGAAACAGAAATGTCAGCCTGTAAAACTATTTGCTCATGTAGAAAGCTACTCATAAAATCATAAAAGAATGATCTGTTCTTCCAGTGTCTTTAGGTAATTTTGGAATCCGTGCCAAAAAAAGAAAAGGGTTTTGCACGGAATCCCATGAAATTCAAGTCATGATTTGTCATGGTAATAATTTCTGTCTGGCTTTGACAGAATGTTCCTGTAAAATTTTGTTATCCCATCCGAGTTGTGATCCACAAAACTGCCAGGATGGCACTCTGCTTTCTGAATAAAGCCCTTTTCTTTCTCACAAGGTGATGTGGACAGCAGTGGGAGGATGGGCTGTAGTTATTTACATTAGCCAGTTCCAGTTTCCCCAGACTGACAGAAATTCCCATGGAAATTCTGGTTACATTAACTTTGACAGAGATACGGGACTGTTTTTGGAAACTTAAAAAAAAAACAACTAGGGAATACTTTTCATTTTTATTAACATGCAGCATCTTAATTTTGTTTATTAAAGAAATAAATCAAGGTTAGTTTCTGCTTAGTTTCAGATGGTTTTCACAGGAGACAAAAAAGGAGAAGTCAAATATTGGCCAAGCATCAAGCCAGTGAGAAATCCCATAATAGCAGCAATCCCGAGGTGGATGGCAGTGAAGGGAGCAGCATGAGAAAGGAGGACATCAGAGATGAATATGTCACGAGTATATTTACTTCAGACATGGACAGTGATTGCGTGTTTTTGGAGATTAAACACGCTTGGATGTGGAATTCCTGTAGGATCCATCCCATCCCATCCCATCCCATCCCATCCCATCCCATCCCATCCCACCAAGGCTCTCCGAGGGCACCACAGTCACTCCTTGCCCTCAATTTGTGTTCTAGATGCGTTTGAAAATGACGTGAACATTAATTTTCTCTGTATCCAGTCTCCCCAAAGCCACTGCTTTCCTTTTCCCCCTGGAAACAAATGCAAAAGCTCTGAGCTGGCCATTCCAGGGGGAATTAAGGGCACTTAGCCCCTGATTTTCACCCAGCCCTGGAGCTCCAGTCCCAGATTTATTTACCTTTTACTGAAGAACCATTTGTTTCTGCGTGGGTCATTAGTTTTTCTGCTCCATCCATCCCCTGGGTGAGCTGTTCAATGAGGCAAAGCTTCTGTTTGGCCAAATCCTGCCTCCATCACCTTCACCTCGTGTGGCTCAGCACTGGGCTGGGCACAAAACTCCGGGTTCTAGCAAGATGAGCAGTGAAAGTTCATTTTTTGGTGTGCATTTCAACTGGAAAGAGCACAGTAAGAGTCTCCACTAGGTGTCCATGTTTCAGCAATTTTCACTTCGGGCTCCTCTCACAGCCCCGTGCAAAACGCAGAGCAATTGTTCTGCTCCACTGCAAGATGGAAATGGGAGATAGATTTTCATATTAGTCAAGCATGCACCTGGGCCTGTGTCTAAAAAGGCACAAAACAGTCAAAAATCCCCTTTAAATTGCACATCTTAGACACTCAAACCGGTCCTACAAGGGCTGGCAGACTTTTCAGATATTGATTATTGCCTCTCTTGCTTTTCCCAATGTTTTTCAAATTATTACGTGCTTTGTATTAACTTGTAGGAACCAACAGAAAAAGCTTTCCAGATTTTTAGTGGGTTTTTTAAATCTTTTTTATTTGACTTCCAGTTCTTTCTCTGCACAGCCCTTTTTTGCATTCAGGTGAGCGCAGAGCCCTAAAGCAGTGGCTCAGATTTTTAGCAACACCTGCCTAATTGTTAATTAACTGCTTTGCTCATTACATTTCTCTTCAAATATTGATGCCTAATATTTACCTACCTTTCCTGAGGATCTAATGGATGCTGGAAGGCACAGTTTTGTGCACTAAGTGAGCACATGCACCTTTCCATGCTCCCAGCTTTAAACAAACTGTAGGTAGCAGCCTTTGGGCCTCGGTGCTCATTTATTGAAGATGTTTTTCTCTGCTTGTTTTTGTGATTTGCAACCCCATTCGTTAATAGGAGGTCAGAGAGCAGCGATTTCATTCAGATACGAGGGAATTCCAAGGAGCTGAAATTAAGGCCTTATTTAAGATCACTGAATTCCATTCTAGGAATAACCCAGCAGATTTTTTTTTTTTTTGCTGTTTTTCTTCTGGTTTCCCAGGCATTTTCAGTTTGTTAAATGTAAGGATAGACTAGATTTTCGGGAATGCTATGTGCCAGACCATTTTAAGGCAGCTTCCAGGACCACATGCAAACGAGGCTCCAGTGATTTATAATTCCCATAGCTGTGAGTGTAACATCTAAAACCGAGTTTGACTCCAAAACTTTTACCTCATTTACAATGCTAAGGAAGCAGAATGGGTTATTTTATTATATACCAAAATGAAAATCTGGTGTCGCTCCATCTAATTTGGGCTGTGCCTGATCCAGGAATGTGCTCTAACATTTCTGCACAGGAACAATCCTATGGAATGCAGATTTTACCTGAAATGTTCCCAGAGCTCATCCCAAATGCTGTTTAGGTTCATGTGTCACAGCTGACAGAAGGACAAAATAACAAACAAATCGAGAAAAACCCCTAAATCATCACATTCTAAGAACTGAAATAAAACAAATAAACCAACTTGTTGCCAAAGGTATGTATGTTTTTAAATGCAAAAAAAACCCCAAAACAACCAGACCCAGAACATCCTCTTATGGAATATATCCCGATCTGGAATATTTACTTTCCGTTTGTTTAATAACAGGAAAAGGCTTGTTGCTCTTTTGTTGAGTTTCACATGTCAGCATCTTAATATTCCTCTGGTATTCTTGAAACTTTTACCAGGAAGAAAACAGTGCCATGGCCTATACTAGGAAATGTTCTGTTTATTTGAAATGCCTTTATGAGCACACAAAGGCAAACAATTGCTGTCATAAACCGAGGGAGCAACTCCTGGTGGCTCGGTGTCTCATTTGGATTTCTTTGTGCAGTTCCTTGGCTCATTTGTCCCTGCCCTTCCTGTGTTCTGCTCCTCACCTCTCCCTGCACCTTCTGGGCTCCAGTGCAGCTTAAATCCCTTTTTCCATTTCCCCAGTACCTGCTGGGCTCTGCTGCTTTTGGTGTCCCCAAAAAACCATGGAAATGTTGGGCTGAAGGTTTGTCCTCCATCTGCTGCTGGATCCACACTTGTTCCTTGTGGGCCCTTCCCAGCTCAGAATATTCCGACAATATTCTGAATATTGTCACAAGCCTGGAACTGAAGGGCTGATTTTTAATTACACAATCCTGGGACTGGACTCTGAATGACAAAGAGCTTTCAAAGCTCTTTAAAGCTTTTTACAGAAGTGTTTGAACTTATTTTGGCCTTGCCTGTTTTATTGTGGCAAATGCAGTAGCTATGGGAAATTGGGCTTATTCATGTTAAAAAAGGTTTTATTTCTGTAGGATAGACCTATAAACTGAATGAACCTGGCCAGTTCTCTTCACAGAGCTCTGGTGTGCTGTGGGTTTGTTTAAACAATGACTAAGCTACGAACAGCCACTGACTGAATTCCCCAGGAGCAGAACTGTGGGCACAGGAGTGCCTCAAATCCAGGCTCCAGATTAAAGAAAAAAAAAGTAAATAACTCATAAAAGGAAGTGCAAACAGCAGGGAAATCTTGTTTCCATCTGTCAAGCTGTGTAAAGGACAGGCAGGATGGAAAGAAGGGGCTGTGTTATGGGGCTTTGTGTGGGTTTTGGGAGCATCTCACACCCCTGGAGTGGTTGGGGAGCACGTGGGATCTCCAGCTGCTGGTTCTGCATCTTCCCTGAGCCACACAGCAAATCTCCAGCACAGACACCAAGATTTCAGTGGTGAACATCAGGCTCAGAGAGGCTTTGTTCTTGCCTTACCCTTTTCTGGGGCAGGGGATGTTTTCAAACACAGCAAAGCAAAATCTTGCTCCTGCTCGAAGCGCCGCTGCAATGCAAACATCGTGGCAGCGCGTGTAATTTTTTTAAAGTTACTCAGTGGAAAATCTCACAGGTCCCGAATTAGCAGGAGTTTTGTAAAGTTCCTATTACTAATCTATGGAATTTATACCAAAGGTGTTGAAACCACTTACGCTTCTGCTGACTCACTTCCCCCAGGGAGGGCTGCTGACCTCAGAAATGCCCTCACAGAAGTCCAGGGCACAGAGCTGCCATCTGTGCCATGCAGAACATCCTGAACTCTCAACTCTGCTTCTTCCTAAAATTCTTTCTTAATGTGTCCTGCTGCCCTGCAAGCCCTAGTCTGTTTGAAATGCCACTTTCTTTTATAATCTGCTCTGACTCAGATGCTGAGTTGGAGCGGTATTTACAAAATATCTGTATTGCCCTGGATTTATCTTGCCAAGGAAAGTTAAATGGTTACAGATTAAAAAGATTTTATAAGCACGATATGCCACAGTAAACATTAGTAAAAGTTGTTCTAAAACTATTTCTCTCTTTTGTTGGGAAAAGAAATAATTATTGAGGCTTGAAGGGGAAGACTGTTAGTAAAAGGAAGGAGAATTAGCCATAGTGAGTTTTTAAAGGAACTCTGGTTTGCTGATTAAGTGCTTTTTCCAGAAATGCAACTAATGTTTCCTTCTTTTTTAATTCTTAAATCAGGCCCAAGTGCCAGCAAATGACTTTCTTTACTGTGTCTGGAGGTTTATTTTTAGTCCCGAGAAGGGTATAGACAGCAGGCTGGAAATCAAGACGTTCGCAGGCCAAATAAACTTCCCCACACTTGAACTCTGGGTGTCAGCTCATTCATCTGCCCGTGGCTCAGCTCATTTTCTGTCAGAAAAGGCTTTGCAGTCCCATCTGCCAAGGCTCTGAAGCTCCTCACACCCCGGTCTGTTCTTATCTTTCTGAAAGCATCTCTCAGTTGTGCAGCTTCAGGATTTTACCAGGGCTGGATTTTGCAGCGTGAGACTCGGAGTGAGCTGGAATTTCATTTTCTTGCTTGTAAACTCCTGACAGCACAACTGCCTGGCACGGGCTGTTATTTATTCCCTCTGGAAGTCTGGGGGGTGTGGGCACAGCCCCCACTCTGCCCTTTCAGAACCGAAATATCAGTGGGTGCGTGACGCAGGAATAGCTCACAAGTCTGTCACCAAAAGTTTAACATCACCAGATGACAACCTGGGAACCAGGTGGCAAAATGCAGATTTTTTAGGTGCCTGCTGGGCTGTTTGTGCAGTTTTTCTGAGCAGGCTGTTGCCTTATTTTAAATGGAGAGATCCAAGATATCCAGCTTTTAAATGGATTTTCCTCTCCTAGGGAGGGTATTTGTGCCCACCAGTGCTGTTTGCCAAGCTCCAGCTTGTGCTGAGCCACTGCTTTTCCCTCCTGTTCCCATCTTGTTGAATCAACACTCCAATGGTGCAAGCAGTGCTGGGGTGGTCAGCCTGGAGTGTTTGTCACACCATTAAGGGACAGAACATCCTCTCCCGTGTCACCTGGCTCTCAGCAGGGCTGGAACACGGAGTGGGATCATGCTCAGGCTCCCTGAGATCCACCCACGAGCTGTTTGGTTTAGATTAAGTGCAGCTCCCCTCAGAAAATGAGGCAGCTCACAGTGCTGCTCTTCAGGAGAGCTCTGTCCTCAGTTCATCTCAGCTGAGCAGCTAAAAAACTGGATTTTTTTTCCATTTTTTCTCATGCTGTAGAGTTAACACAACTCCAAGAGATTGAACTGCTGGTTACAGCTCATCCCCTGAAACTACAAACAGAACTGTGTGCTGAGTTTAAGCCAGTCACACCTGCACCAAGTCGTTGTGGCAGGTGGGTCACTGAGGGTTTGCTGACATGGGGCACAGCATGGATGAATTTGAGGGCCTAATCTGACCTCTGGAACCTTTTAATTTTGGGCACGTCCAAGGAACCTGGGAGACTCTCACCTTGTGCTCCAGAATCCCAGCTAAACTTGCCAGGCTTTGGCAACCAAAAAGTTTCTGCAATGTCTGTAGTCAGTGTAGCTTGTTATACACATAAATATGTGTGATTAGTGTCCTCCAACACTCATCAAAGTGATGTGTCGATCACCATAGAAACCATACAAAGTAAATACCCTTAGATCCAGGAAAAAATCTTGGGATGGGAGAGTGCTGGATCCCATCTCCATTACCAGCAGCGTTACCCAGTGACAGCCTGATGGCAGAAATGGGAATTTAGGGAAAGTCTTGCAAACTCTGGCCACAACTCATTGCAAGACTGGAGCACGATTGCATCAATTCCTGCAATGGGTGTCCGAGCCCCCTGAGAGAGCAGTTTCTCATTAAAAAATGGCTCGTGGTTTCATTCCAATACTTGGAATAAATAAACCAGCAACTGGCTCTTGTGCAAGGTCTATACACTTTCCTCACAGACTTTCACAAAAATGCCACATTTCTGACACCTTTCCAGCAGGCTGGTTAGAGGCACCAGGGTCTAGGCAGACTGAAAATTTGAATTCTGGGTTCTGTTGCCCATTCTGACAAGGAGCACCTCAGTTACTCACTCCCCTATTTGCAAAAAGGAATGAAGTCACTCCCATACCACTGACTTTGATATTAACAAAGAATAGTACTGTTATTTAAGAGCTATTATTTCTTATAATCCCTTTTAAGAATCCTTTAAAAGCAACTCGTTGACAAAAATTCATTTCGAAGTGATTATGTATTCACAGCAATAGTAGCATCTATCTAAATGCAAATTCACTCCTTCATCCTATTAAATATCTATAACGCACATTTAAAATCTCCAAAAACCTCCCTGCTCCATTAGGAATGTTCTGCTCTCATAGGTAAGCAGCAGAAATTTGAAAAGGCTCTCTAATGCACTCTTAATCAAAGTCTTCCCATGGAAATCCAGATTTTTACGGACAGCAAATTGAAGTATACAAATGTGCCAAAAAAAAAAAAAAGTTTAGGAATTGCTAAACTGTACCAGAGCCCAGGTAGTTCTAATCTGCAGTGAGAGCTTTCCTCCTGCTTCAAAGGAACATGTGAAAAATGAATGTCCAATGTTGTACTTCTGCAGAATCTTCTGTCTGCTGGAGTGGGAGCCGTGGCTGTGGGAAAAATAAATGTGAAATTTGACAAACAGACCTAAACTGCCTGGGTTTGAGCTCGTTCTCACCAAGTACTAGCCAGGTTACACTAAATTTCAGAGGGGAGAAACCCTCCCCTTGATGCCAGCTCTGAAGCCATGGATGCAGCAGGACGACAGCTCCAATTCCAGCTGTGTCCCACAAACAGAGCTGGATTTTGGAATTGTGGGCTGACCTCCCTCCAGTGCCAGCCCTGCTGCTCCTTCCCACGTGTGATGTGTTCAGAGGGTGCAGAATACCCACACACAGCACTGAAAGGCTGCCTGGCACTCAGCTTAGTTCTGCCTCTCATCTTTTAGATTCGAGATTTAGAATTAGGAAGGATCTGGAGCTCCTCACTGGAATTTAGACTGCTGCAGCTTAATCTCACCACTGGTTCTTCCACATATCAGAACCTCAAGGCAAACTCCACTGTTTAGTCTCTGTCACGTTGCTGCAATGTTAAATCATGCCAGTGCCCAGAAATAAGTTAAATATATGGACTTTACTACTTAAAATATAATAACAACCTCTATTTGCACTCCAGGATGTCCAAATCCAGGCTGCTGAATTAGAGTTCAGGGGTGGGCTGTGCATCACATTCCGTGAGGCAGCACTTATTCACAATTCGATTCGAATTATCAGTGAAGAAAGCAGGCAGTGGACACCAGCTTATCCCACCAGAAAAGCAGGAGTCTGCTGGATCTTATCCTTTAACATCTAAAACAGAAAGGAGCTGCCAGAGCACGAGCTCCCCTCAGAGACACCCAGTGCTGATCCAGTGCCATGGGACAGACGGGGACAGTGCCAGCCTGGCTCTGCTGGACAATGTCCTGGTGGCATTATCAGGACATGGAACTCCGGGTAGTTTTGATTTCACACCTGTTTGCAGAATTTCCAGTGGCAGTCAGCTCGTGCTGCAGTAAATCCAGTCCTCAGGGAAGGAGGGGAAGCGTGGCTGCATCAGCTGCTCTGGAAAATCAAAGCAGACGCAGCCGATGAATGTTTTAAAACACAGGAACTGTGTTAATGTCACTAATTATAGGAGATGCTTTTTCAGACAAGAGTTCAGAACGTTCATTTCATGGAAGTAGTGCTGCAGTGTTTACAACCATAGAAGAGGTGAAAGGGATAAAAAGGACTTTTAGCCCACACAGAAGAGTTTTCCACAGCAAAATTGCTGGCTCTCTTTAGGTCTGTGCTGATCATTAATATCAATGTCCTCAAAATTAACTTTCTGATGATCCTGAAGTGAATTCCTCCCTTCTGCTAAAGCTGAGAACATCACAGAGGAGTTTGAAAGCAAACCCGATCTCAATCATCTCCTGCTCTGCCTTTATGAGATGTTTTTAAGCTTCTTTCAAGGCTCAAAAATCTGCCACTGTGTATTTCTTCGATCTGAATCGCTGAACATAAACAGAATGATAAATCCTAGAAGAGCTCCTTGCCATAAAGAAACAATTCAGCGTTTCTCAAGCTTTCTAGAATTTGTGCCCTTCTCCCCTGCAGCAGTGTGACACAGGCACTGCCAGCCACAATTCCAGCCCTTGGTCCTTTTACCCTTCCTGGCTCAGAAACCTTGATTTGCTCTTTGCATGGCTGCCAGGAAGGAGGGAATGTGAAGAAGGGAGAGAAATGACCAGAGAAAAAAGAGGGAGAGAAATGTCAGGAATCCCATGTAATTCACTGCAGGAGTGCAGGACAAACCCCTTACTCCTCTTTAGGGCCTTCTCCAGTTATGAGAAACTCTTTTGAGAGAAAGAGGCACCTCAGGAAGATTAAGGTGATTTAAGGTTTAAGGTTTAGCCTAAAAACCATTTCCATTTGCTTTTAAGACCCCCAAGAAACAGAACTTCATGGAAAAAATATTCTTGGATTTATGGTCTTTCAATTCCTTGAATTTATAACCAAAGTTTTTTGTCTTAATTGTGTCCCAGTATTTCCAGTTGCATTTGCGAACCCAGTCCCTCGTGTCCTTTGCCATGGGAATGTTCTCTGAGCTCTCAACGTGGAATATTTGGTCGTTGTGCTTCATTCACAGGCTGGGGGTGCTCCCCTGGAGAGGAGAAGGCTCCAGGGAGAGCTCAGAGCCCTTTCCAGTGCCCAAAGGGGCTCCAGGAGAGCTGGANCCAGCCCAAACCAGTCTGGGATTCTGTGATTCCCATCGCTCTGAAGACATGGGAAGGCCACCAAGGGCAAGTGTACCACAGGCAGGTCTTCCCAGTTTGGAGCTGCACCAAATCCCTGCTATTAATGAAATGAATGAGATTTTGTCTGGTCCTGAGGTAAAAACTTTCACTGTCTTTTTCAAACAGCCCTATTGCAGCACTGCAAGGCCCTGTTGCACCAACATGAGGTTTCAAAATAGAGTAAAAACCAACTTGGCTTTAGATTATTTATTTCTTTGGGACTAATGTCTAAAAGAGCAGCAGCATTCCTGACAGCAAGAGGATTCCAATCATCTGTCCTTAGCTTTCCAGTGACCCTGGGGAAGCAACCCATAATCCACATATTTTAATTGCCACAGGGCTTTGTGGGCTGTGCAGGGGTGGGAATGTGGGCAGGAATATTTCTGGGCCTATAATTAATCCTATTTGTTGTACAAGTGTGATTTATGGGACAGCCTGGGTGCTGCGGGAGTAAAGGAGCTGTTCCACGGAGATGTGGAGGGCTGGGATTTGAAGGAAGGAGAATCCAGAGCAATTTCTCTGTTTAATAAAACAGGAGTGTTGGAAAGGCTCTCATGAAGTACAGTAGCATCCTGCCAAGAACTGTCCCTTCGTTTTCTGCAGCCTGAGGATTATTCCAAGAGTGTCCCCAGAGTTCTTTTGGCTACAGAGTTCAGGATTCACCAAGAATTTGAATTCAAGACTGAAGCAGAAGTCAAAGCCTGCTAAACTGAGGCTTCCAGGCCTTCTGACAACGGATGGAGCAGGAGCAGATGATGCCCTGCTCACCTCTGCTCCTTCCCACAAGGAAGTGTTTGCCCCCTTTTCCCAAGGGAGCACCAAAAAGAAGGAATGAACCATTCTGCCACAACTTATTTTCCACTTTGGCACAAGCAGATAAAGCATAACCTGGTTATTACTCCATGCACAGCCTCTTTTGGAACGTAGCCATCTTTTAAAACACCATTGGATAATTTAACATTTTTCCTGTGTGAACCCTCCAGCTTCTTCCATGACCATTGTGCATTGACCAGGACTCTGTATCCCATTCTGGAATAAATCAGAGCACTAAAATTAGCACACCAGGAGCCTCCTTTTGCCATAAACGTCGTGTGACCAGCGCAAGTGGTCACCTGACAGTCCTGTCACTGCTGCTCCATCACTTCCTTTTTGCCACACTGCCCCCGTGCTGAGTCACCCCTGTGGTGACAAGACCCTGGAAGCTGTTGGTCAACAGGTTTCACTTCCAGAAGTGCTTGTAAAAGATTAATTTTGCTGTCCAGGCTCGGTGCTTGGCGTGGGGCAGTTGCAAAAGGCAATTTTGCTCTGCTGAGTCAGGGCACAGCAGTTTCTGTGCCTGTGTTGGTTGGAAGAGTAAGGCCACCTGAATTCTCTGTGTATCAACTGCTGGGTAAAATGGAAAGAGGAGAGATTTGTCACTTGTCCCCTCAGCCATCCTCACTAATTGCCTCAGAGTTCAGGCTCTATTCCAGTCACTGATTTGGATGCCAAGCTGTCCTTAACACAGTCGCACACAAATACCTGTAATTTGCTAAGACAAGAAATTATTCCATTCCTTCTCCTGTGAAAGATTAAAAATTGCTCTAGAAATTAACTGGCCGATCTATAATTATCTCTTAGCAGCAGCAGCTCAGCTCTGGTGTTATCTGCAGCTTCTGGCACACAAAACTTCAGGGTCCAAATTCAGTGCAAATGTCTGTGGCTGCCACGGGAGCCTGGTGAGCTGGGAAATGCAACAGGGGCTGTGCTTATTGCAAAAAGATTTCAGAAATTGTACTGAGTTAAACTCTAATAATTCCAGAACTTGGAAAATAGGCTGATGCTGGCCTTGCTTCAGGAGGCAGCTGTTACTTCTGCTTCATACAAATGCTACGAAAAAAATGGAAAAATTGCATGAAAAAAATCATACAAACATTCCTTGGGAAAAATCCATCGTACTGGACACAAACCAAGAGATCTTCCACACCAACAAAACTATTGATTAGTGCCCAGGGGATGAAATATGGGCTGCAGCATGGCGCAGCCAAATTTACAGAAAACAGCCTGGTTGCAGCCCTGTTCTTACAGCAAAAGGCAATTAGTGAGCCCTGTGATGGATTGGCTCAGCAGGATCAGGAGGGGATGGTTACAAATTCTGGATTAACCTGGGCCCTAAAAGTGGCTTTCCAAGCTGGTGTCTGCAGAGAGGGACTTCTCAACCAGCCTTGCTGCTGAATCCTGCTGTTCTCTAGGTAAGCAGACTTCATTCTCCAGAGATTTGATCCATCTCATCTGTATAAAAAGAGGAGGAAACAAGTGGATTCGACATAACTTGAGTAGGATTCCATAAATCCAGCCATTCTTCTCAAAGCCTTGCAGGAATGTGGCAGAAGCAGCTGAAACTGGCTGTTGATCCCACTGATTGTGTTTCTTAGAGCTACTCCTTGGGAAAATACAATCAAAATTCCTCCTATCACGTATCCCCAGCTCCTGGGTGGTTGTGAGGCAGAGCCAGGGTATTAAATCTGGAATATTGGATATCTAGAATGCCTCTGTTAAATGTGGCTGCCAGTCACAAAAACCCCCAGGAGAGCTCTGTGTACCTGCTGGGGTGGCACATGTGGAACCACATCCAGGAGCAGGCTGAAAACATTCCCCTGAACTCCCCTGTCCCTTTGGAAAACCTGCTGGTCACACCATGGTCCCAAAGACAAATCCTTTATTGTGAGGGACCCTGTACTCTCCTACATCAGAGCACTGGTTGCAGGAAAGTGCCTCAGAATCTCTACAGATGGCACAAGAGGTTTAAAATGAGTTGTCATTTTGTTGAATTAGGAAAAACAGCAAATATTTCACAGAGTAAACGCTCCTGTTCTCATCCTCACGAGCAGAGCAGTGGCATCCAGCCATAAATTCAGTGCTGCTCACTCTTCAGGGTCTGGAAAGGCTTTTCCTGTGCAGAGGCAGATGTGAAACAAAGGGACACTGAGGGATCAGCCACCAGAAATTCACAGGCTTCCTTCAAGACGGGGAAGCAGGAAGAGAAATCCAGGGATCAGAGCAGCTTAGCCCACTTGAGATGTTTAGATGTCACCCAGCTGCCTGCTGGAACAACCCAGTGAAAATGCACAGTCAGAAGTCAAGAGAGGGAGCTGCAGAGAGCTGGTAGAAAGTCCCAACCCCTCTCTGATCAGCGTTTCTCAAGCTGTTTATCCAAATACTGCTGAGATTTCAGCAGGATGGCAGTAATTCTTCCTGGGGTGACTCTGTTTACAGAGCTGTCCTGCAGCACCTCAGGAGGAGAGATTTCCCTCTCGCTGTCCCTGACAGCTGGCACGTTGCCTCTGCTGTCCCCTCCTCTGGTGCCAGGACAGCTTTTCCCCCACTGTGAGCAGGCACTGCCCCGTCAGTCTTCCCTGAATGATGTGTGAGGGGAGGATGTGCACAAATCACCTCTCTGCACACGCAGACAGGGGATTCTCTGGAGCTGCTGCCCTGCAGAGTTTGTCCCACTCTGACTCTGCGCAGAGCAGCCTCTCTCAGAACATGACTCACAAGCACTTCTGCCATCATCTGAGGATGTTCAGGCAGAGCAAATAGCATGTGACCCGAGGCCAATCACAGCTGGGAATTTGGATTAAAAATAAAAGAGGAATGAGAACATTTGTCACAGAATACTCTGTCCTTCATGGAGAGGGAAATTTTCTAGCGGGGAATAAAAACAGCATTTATTTTTATTAAAAGTGCTTCTGTTTCACTCCATTTTTTCTGACCCTAAGAGCAATTCTCCCTCGTGGGTTTGGCTTAGTGAAACAACACAACGTATGTTCTTTCTCAGGCTGGGAAGAGGGAATGTGGTGCCTGTGGGAAGCTGCCTGCACCTTGCACTTCTGAGCAGAGTGAAAAAGCAATTGGGTTGAGATTCTTTACACGCGTAAAGGGACTGGGATCCTGCTGCCAAGCAGGGCCAGAACAAGGAGGAAAGCTGACACATTTGTTGTCCAGAGTTAAAGTCTGGGGAGTGTCCAGGCTGGGTTTGGTAAGGGGATTATCTCCTTGGGGTTAATTGTCAGTCAGCCAGGCAGAGATGAAACGCTCCTGTGAGGACACAAGGTCCAGGCAGGGCTTTGCTCTGGGTGCTCACCTTGTTTTTTCCACAGAAATACTGATGAATCAGGTTGTGTGAGCCATGTAGGTGACAGGACAGTGACAACCTATTGGAAACAACTGCCAGACTGAAGTGTTTTTTTGAGTTTTGGTGTTTTGTTGGAGTTTTTTGGTTTTTGATAACGCCCATTTCTGCACTGCTGCTCTCAGAGCAGGCAGAGGACCATGAGCTGAGCAAACACAGAGCTGCTCATGAACACCCTGGAAAGAGTCTGTGCCACTCACCCCACAGTGAAGAGCAGAGCTTCTGCTCCTCAGTTAATCAGTCACCCACGCCCAGGGCTGGGGTTTGGTTACACATTCACCCAGCCTGGATTCCCCAGGCGCAGCAATAGCAGCGCAGCCTGCAAGTCACAAAGTTCCCTGGCTGATAATTTCGTCATTCCTTTATCAGCTGGCAGGGAAGCTCTGCTATCAGTCTGGCAGTGGCACTCTGCTCGCAGATTGTCACTCCACTATTTTGTCTATATGCCCAATCCTACAGGAGCAAGCCAAGGAATTTTGCTCACTCAGCTCCAGCACTTCAGGCTTTGCAAAGCTCTGTAAACACAAGCTCCCAGAGAAGAAATCCAAGAGCACGCCGTGGCAGGGAAAAAATATGTTCTAAATACATTCGGCGAGAATTACTTAAACACTTCATCAATCAAGTGACAAACAAAAAGCGAGACCTTATTTATAATCCCTCTTTGCTTTGGGTATAGTGAGAGGTTAGTGGATGGCAGGAAATTAAAATCATATTTTATTTTTCCACCTGCTTGCCTCTATTACACTGTGGCCAATGGTGTGTTAGGCTCAGTGCATTCCAGAGCAGAGCCCAGGCAGTGTGGGAGCAATAATGAAACATCATTTTATTTTCTGGGAGCAACTGCAAAACCTGAGGGGGAGGCTTGGAGGCTCCCTTCAGCTATAGGTTATTGCACACATTTTTCAGGCAGCTGATAACAGGGGAAAGAACTGTGCTGAAAAATAGATAAACACTGATTTCCTTGATTTACTTCAGGAACAGACTTCCAGGAGCACTGAGACAAAGGAATGATTTCTTTCTTCTATTTTCTTTCTTCACTGAAGTGTTGAAATCAATTATTAAATCAAAGGAAATCTGTGGTGATTATTAGGCTGAAGCCCTCAGCCTCTGCTGAACTAGTCCAGTGTGTGTTTTTATCTCATTTTCTACAACTTGAAAGCAGAAATGATGTGGAAAACTTGGTAAAGTAAAGGATTTGAAGCAAAGCTGAATTTAACATGGTGCCCATTCTTACTCCAGGTAAAATGAATAATCAAATTGTTCTCAGCCCTTAAGGACAGGAATTCTAGGAGGCATCAGAGAACACTTGGGATATCAGGGATAGATTTAAGGAAAGCAGGGTGGAGGGGCTGGTGAAGGACCTGAATACCACACTCAGAACAGAGCAATAGAAGAAAAATGCTGGAAGGGGATCAGAGATCTTCTAATCCATTCTCCTGTTCCAAGGCAGGGGCTGAGAGTCTTGAGCTATTCCTGGTAGACTGAAAGGGAAAAGCAGAAGTTGGAGTAGAGAATCTGAAAGAGTGGAAGAGCATTCTGTGGAGTTTCCTCTTTCACTGGAGGTTTATTTGAGGGCAAAGGCACGAAGCTTTGTGTGCCAGTGCTGGACAATGGCAGGTGTAGCCTGTCCTGCTGCACCATCTCCTGCTTTTTATGAGCAGATCACGCTGCACGTTCCCCCACAGTTAAACAGAAATTCAGTCTATTTGTTATCTCAAAGGTGGGGTTTTGTTGGCAGCTCCAGGGCTGGAAATGCTGCTACCAGGGAGATGGAAAAAACCCAACACATTTCAGCTAAATGAAGGGCACACCTGGATTAAACCTCCTTGACTTGCAGCTCCTGCTGTCGAGGGGCAGCAGGGAGGACATTTATGCATTTACTGTTTGTTTCAGTGCTCAAACCTTTGCTAGTGAAACCAGGATGGACATAAGTATACAGAATGAGCATTTCTGTCTTTGAAAGTAATAAAACTCCAGCTCATTGACAGGGACCAGCAGAGCAGTGCTGGCTGCAGGAGCAGCAGCAGCTCAAGGTGTGACATCTGTTGCCCAATTCCACCTGTTAATGGCTTTCTGTATTTCCTGCTATTCAATTTCCCACGTTTGAATATTCTCCCGCAATTTAATGAAAATTCTGCCTCGCAGACCCTTCCCCTTCTGCTCTTGGATGCACCCAGTGAAGATTTCCAGCTCAGCCACCCATGGTTTGCAAACTCTGCTGTTCCTTCCAGCCCCGATTGCGTGTTATCCCCATGGCAGATGCAATTGCCTAAGAGAAACAAACATTAAGAAAGCATTTAATGTATTGTTGCTTGTCCTCTGATAATAAATGCAACAGCTGGAAACAAAGAGGGGAACTGTCACCTGGAACAGCCCGTTCCAAGCACCCAGCATTTTGGGAGAGGGCCCAGGAACGTGCACAGTGCAATCAGAAATGGGCCCGAGGGAAGGCTGGGTCAGGCTTGTGGAAAGGCAAATTGGAACCATTTTTCTTGGATATTATGATAAATTTTACCATCAGATCCCACCTGTATCACAAACTCAGTCTGATCCCGTTTTATGGGATGGATTCACACCGAGAGCTCTAAATTCAGCCTGACAGATCCTGCAGTTATTTTGTTTTCTGAAAATGCTGGAAGCCCTTTTGCCATCTGCTTGTGGATAAAGAGCAAGGGGATGGCAAAGATCCCCCTCCAAGGATCTCCCACGGGGTGGGACTGAGCAAATCTCAGCTCTTCCAGCAAGACTCCGTCCAGGTCACAGGAAAAGCCAGTGACACAAAATCTTTTAACACCCTGAAGACTTGGAAACAACCTTGGCAGCCCCATCCCAGTGTGGGGAGAAGCAAATCCCACCACATCAAGTGGAGGTTTTGTAAAATAGAGTAAAATTCTAGGGTTTTTTTTCAGGCAGACCCAAAATTTCTTGTGCCTCAGGTTTTCTTTGCCCAGCACGAGGTTATTTTACAAGTCTCATGGATGTGATGGTGAGAGGGAAAAGAAAGAGAGCAGAATGAATTAATGACATGAGCTTTGCTAGGTTCCATGTGTAAATATTATTTAGTTATAGTAGCAGATTTCTTTAAAATTTCATGCATTAAATAAGAGAAAGAAGCTTCTGGATATGACTGGAAAGAAGATACGGGGTGGCACATGATTGTGGAGGCTGGGATTTGTCTCATTTTTATTCAGGCATCTAAAATTTCCATCCAGAGCCTGCAGAAGGAGCAGCACCTCCAGAGAACAGAGCAAACCCCAGCCTGAAACATCAATCTCTGCAGGAGGTTAATGCCAGGCTGAGCTCCCCTCATTGCAGAATGAGTTTAATTGGATGCTTGGCTTTTGGACAGACTTAAATTAAGGATTAGGAAATCAAGCCAGGACATAAATGCACATTTTTGCTTTGTAAATAGTCGAAGAGTTAGGGGAGAGGATCTGGAGGGAACCTAGAAATTAATTCAGAACCAGATGATGGCAGAAAAAAATAAATCTGAGACTCTTTGGTGTAACTTAAACATCCTTTTTTCCTACGTAAATGAAGCCCTGCTAATTAGCCAGGGTACCTTTCCAGTGTCTTGTGCCCTCCTTTTTTCTGCAGTGTTTAGATCACTGGTGTCCATTAACTCCTGAAATATCAGAGAGAATGTTAAGCAAAAAAAATATTACTTCTCTAAAAGGAAAAGAATGTTATGAAAGCAAACTGCGGCTTTTTAGGACTTTTTGCAATTTCCTGAGGCTTTTTCTTGAACTGGGGAACATCAAGTCCTCCCTCTCCAGCAATTCGTGGGAACAGTGGGCTGTGCATGAGAGACTGGGTCAGTCCATGAGAGGGAGAGGCAGATTTGTTCAATCCCTGGGCTCCAAAATGCCTCTGGAAGGAGCTGCTGCCTCCCGGATTTTGGGAAGGGCCTGGCAGCCAGGGATTGGGAATGCCACCAGGAAAAGCCCAGCCTGGCTGTGCTGGGGGCTGGTTTATTGCAGGATTGGAAGGGCTGCATCCCTCACCGAGCAAAGAAATCCATGTCCTACACGAGAAAGCTTTGGGGATTTCTCCTTCTCAGGCATCTGGGGGCTGACAGTGCCATGAAATCCCAGCACAAACCAGGGATGGACAGTGGTGGTGAGAGCCAGCTGTCAGCCAAGCAGATGTTTTGGCCACCAAGCAGATGCTTTGGCCACCAAGCCAGCACCCTGTTTTAGCCACAGCAGCGCTGGGATCTGCCCTCTCCACACCCTCCTGTCACACTGCCTGGCTTGGTTTGAAAGACAGCTGTCTGCTAAGGAAGGCAGGAGCCTCCCCTGGAATGGAACATGTAACCCCCTTCCCTCCGAATTATTATAATTCTGAAATTAAGGGGCTCTCAGGCAAAGAGATGAGAATAGAAATAACAGTTCTTTACTGGCCACCAAGCAGATGCTTTGGCCACCAAGCCAGCACCCTGTTTTAGCCACAGCAGCGCTGGGATCTGCCCTCTCCACACCCTTCTGTCACACTGCCTTTACTCCATGGCTTGGCATGGCACGGGGGAGCTCGGCCTTGTACAGATAAAACTTCCCATTTCTGCTTGCTGAGCCTTGTTGTGTGGATTCCAGGCATTTATCCCGATGTTTCAGGGTCAGCCTGAATTAAAAGCTTGGCTCCAGAATGCTCAAGTCTCTGATGGGATTTAGAATTTCTAGGTGCACCGTGTATTTTGTTATCCCAGCCATTAAGCAAATGGCACCCAGAAAACCCCTCGTGCTGGAATGATCTCTCAGTTTGACAGCAAACTACTCCAAAAAACTATTCCAAAATAATTTTTAATCCACTTTTGCACCTGCACTAGTTTCAGCTCTCAATGCTTCCCCAGCTTGTTTACAGGAATGTTACATGGCACAGCACATGCACTGCTTCCCCCTTACTCACAAGGTCAATTATTCTGTCAAAAAAGGAAATTAAATTAAATTAACATGGCATGATTTCAGTCTTGACAAAAAATACTCGTTGTGTTGCTATTGGCTGGATATCCTAAGATGGATAGTTAAACAAATCAGTCATTAATTAGCTATTTGAAGCTGGACGAACCTGTAATTCTCTTGGTCCTTTCTTAAGAAAGTAAAAAAGAGAAAAAATGTTTCCTTCCTGGGTCCTCTGAGGCCTCACTTTTCCGTGATCCATGAGTTCTTAAAGATAATCATTTAATGGTTCAGATTGTTTTAGCCATTTCCTTAAATACTCCAGGGTAAATTTCCTTGCAGCTCGCTCACTTGAATGTATCTAACCCAGCTGAACATTTTAACCTATTCTCTTCCTCCTCTCTATACTCCAGCTAATTTTAATTATCCTAAGCATCTGGTGGGAGTTAACCTTTTGCTGTGAAGGCTTCAGCAAAGCAGCTATTGAACAATTAATCTTTATTCTGCCGTTATTTCCTCATCTTCCCTTGGCAGTACTGGGATTTTTATCTCTTTGTTTGTTTTAATGTAAAGAATCTTTTCTCATCTCCTTTAATGCCTCTTGCAAGCTGTCATTTTCTGCTTTAATATTGGAACACCACTGGATATTTCCCACCCCGGGCCTGCACAAACAGAAGGGAAATGTTTGATTTGAGAGCCAAGGTGGAAAAAGCTGCCCAACAAAGCTGCAGTGATGTGCCCCAGCCCAGAAATTGGGGGCATGACATCGCTTACAGGACGTATCACCAGACAGATTAATTTTAATTTATTGATTATTAAACAGCTACTCTGACCTGAGGTGATTTAGGGTACCTGAGTTTAGGCACCCTGGATAACACTCAGGACCTGAGAAAGTAACACTCAAAACCACCAGGAGGGGAAAAAAAGGGAAAAAAAGAGAAAAAAAGCTAAAAATCCCAAAGAGCTGTTCACCTCCAAGGGAACACACAGCGGGGGAAATGGAATTTTAAAAGATCAGTCCCGGGTTAGCTTTCTTGTTTGCAAATTAAAATATTTCTGGTGGTGATTTATAATGGATTTTTCATCAGAAGAAAGAAGATTTTCTGGTGTCTTGGAGAAGATCCTGTTAGAGGGGAATTGAGGATGAGGTTTGGTGAGCAACTTTTGGATGATCTCAGGCTAATCCCTCACCTGCAGCCCCACTACTCCAGCCTCCCCCACCAGTAAAATGAACGAAGTTGGCACTGATTTTTGTAAAACACTTGGAGCAATTTGGTGGAAGATCAATCCTGAACTGCCCTTCTCCTCTGGATGGATCATTCCTGGTGCTGCAAACCCAGGGAGCTCGGAATGGCCAGGTGGAACAAGGAGTTTCCTTTGGTGAAGGTGCAGTTGGCAGGCTGAGATGTTATCTTTGCAAACCACATTTGAAAGACATATTAAAACGCCCAATAAAACATGTTGGGCTCTTAATCCGTTGAGCAATTACTCATTTCAAATTGTGGCAGCGGCATTAAAACGCAGCTGGGGCAATTTCTAAGGAAATCAGGAGATAGAATCATATGACAACATCCTTGTGCCCTGCAGTCCTGACGTGCAAAATGAGCTCGAGGAGGTCTTGTGTGTGTGAGCAGAGTGGGACAGGCTTTTTTTTGAACAAGAAGTTCTTTACCCTGCACCTATCAAAGTGAAATTTTGCTCCTCTGGCTGTCAGGCACAATGTACCCACTGCCAGTGATTTAAGGCTCACCAGGCATGCCAAGAATATATTAGCTTGCTCTTGGCAGCAGGAATTGTATTTGTGTAACAACAAGCTTTAAAACCCTGTTAAGAAACATTGTCTGATCTGTAGCATGGGACTCATTCGTTTTGTTGTTGTCATTTTACTGAAAAGGAAAAATAAACAAAATGTGCACAAGACATTTCTCCAACAATCTGTAGGGCACTTTGGAATGCCTTAAAATAAAGAAAGAAAGAAATAAACCCAAACAACAAGCAACAAACACCGTGACAGATTGGGTAACAGCTCCATCTCCTCCTTCTGGAAGGCTTGTTTAGGATGTAAAGGAGAATGTTTGTTGTGTCTCCTGGACACACTGCTGCCCCTCCACTGCCTCGCTGTGTGCGTTGCACAAGCGTTTCAACACCAGGGCCTAACGTCAGGCTCTGGAATCTGGATTTAAGTGTGCAGAGCCCAGCTGGTTTTTGCCCAGCACTTCTGGGTACCGGACCTTGGGAATGCCAAACCAGGAGAGGGCAGTGGGTGAAACCTGCGGGGTGAGGGACAGGGGTTTCAGATCCCTGTGCTGCCCTCGGGATGAGCTCTGGGGCTTTCTGCGTCTGTTCATTTGTGCAAAGTGCAAGAGCTCCATCAGGACAAATAATGGCAGAGAAACCCGGATCCCTGCTGGAGTGAGGGTGTTTAAATTCCTCTATTGTGGCTCAAAACAAGAGTCTGCCTGAGCTTCACAAGGGCTTTTCTTGATGCAGTCAGGGAAGTTTTGAACTGCCTCATTTTTGCCCCAGTGCAGACTAAAGCCTCGTTTTGTGGACTGCATTTGGATTTGCTTTGGCAGGAGGGCTCTCCTGTTTCCACACTCAGCAGGGAACGTCCCCGTGGGTTCCCAGCTCCCAGAGCTGCTGGCAAAAAGGTTTTGCTCCAAGATTCTCCTTCCCGAGGAGCCTCGAGGTGACCCCAGGACGGCCGGAGAGGGCCGGAGCAGCTGGGGCCACACGGCCTCCCTGGCCTGGCACAGCGGGCCCGGGGGAAGGAAATGCTGCTCTGATTTGCATCCTCAGCCCCTTGGCTGCGGACCAAAGTGCCAGAACTCTGAGCAGGACAGGCCCTGACGGCCGGCAAGGGCACGGGCCGGACGCAGGGGACAGGAACTGGGGACAATGGGAAGAATCTGGGGTGCAGCGGAGCGGCGGGCTGGGCCCGGCCTGGTGCTGGCGCCGCTCCTGGCGCTTCAGGGAGCGGTTTGAACCGGGCAGGCACCTCAGGACAACAACGTCTCCTCTCTCCCTCGTTTTGATAATGCCCACGAGTGAATAATCGTGCTCCTGTGAGTGGAGGTTCGAGGATTCTGGCTGTACAGAGATTTCTGAGCCACTGGAATTCAGCCAGGCTTGAGCCCAGCCCAGGGTGGCAGTGCTGGCACGGGATTCACACCGTGCTCATGGCAATCCCTTTTCACTGTTTTTAATGCCTGATTTATTCTTCAAATCACGTTGCATTTACTGTTCTTCAGACGTCCTTTTTGCCTATTGGGGACAGTTATCCCCAGTGTTCCATTTAGGATCGAATCCTGCTCACTTTGGGCACCCAAACCCCTCCCTCTGACAGTGTGGTGATGGTTGGGAGCCATGAAACTCATTTGTACGTCATTCCATGAGGCCAGTCCTGCAAATCCTGGCTCAAAGTCTTCTTACTTGAACCCTTGTCTGATTGAGAGTGAACAGAACCCAGACCACGAACACTTGAGTGGTAACACAAAAGGGATTTTTCTCTAAACAGGAGCAGCTTCCTCATTCTAGGCCTGATCCCAGATTTGAGGCTCTCCCCTTGCACTGGGCAGTTTCCAGTGAAACTCTGGGTTAATTGCGTGCCAGGCTCGGTGCTGGTTAAGCCCAGCTTTATTGTGTACCAAAGGAAGTGCAGAGCAAACAGGGAGGAGAGATTATATATAAAACTCATAAGCCCACTGGTTCCTCCCTCACAACATATCCCTGCCCATGGCAGGGGAATTGGAATGAGATGTTCCTTAAGGTCCCTCCCAACCCAGCCTTTTCTGTGATCATATTTGGGTTAAGTTGTATAATTTCCACTGCTGACAATTTATTGTGGTACCTGGCAGGTGAACACCTCACAATCTCCTACAAAGAGCAAATGAAAAGTTCTGCTTTTGGGGAGCCAAAAATAACTTAGATCAGAAAATACCCTCTATGCGATACAGAACTTTTACTGCTGGGTGCCAAAAATGCCCTCTTCAGCACCCAGACTCTCCAAGTAACTCCTCCAAGCCACCTTTGCAACCCTGTCATGTTTTCAGATTCCATTTCTTAGCATGACTTCATCCCCTGTAATTTCACTTTGGTGTGATGCCATTGCCTCCAAGGACATTTTAGCAGGTTTGAATTACACTTGCAACGAGACTCTGCACCTTGGAATTACAATGGGAAAAGGAAACAGTCCTTACTGGAGAGTCCACCCAGAAAAGAAGGTGAAGAATTCCTAGTTAAATGTCCATCACCTTCATTTATTTTAACTTTTTGTCAATAACAACTGCAAAATAAAAAAGGCTGTAAATTTACTAAACATTTAATATGTTTTATTTTTAATATTTAGAACAAACCTGTCTCTGATGGTCATTTTTCATTGTCTTTTTCCACAGAACTGCAAGTGGAAGTTTAATAGGAGGACTCAGGGAATTTTATTCCATAAATTGATCGTGCAAAGGCAAAGCACCTTGGAATTTTAAGCTTCCTTGAATCTGGCTTTATTACCCCTGTTTACATTTTATTGTAAAAATCCATAGACTACAAATATCAAATATTTGTACTCAGGCTGTGCATGCAGATGGAGAGGAACCTTCCTACCAGTCTAGAATTAATCACATTAACATACATTAAAAGGTGAAAACTGCAGAGAAAAGAAGTATAAAAGCAGAAATATTCAGCTGGGGAAATATTCAGCTAAAGAGCTCCTGGATCTTTTGATTAAAGTTCAGCTAAGAGACAGCAAGTTTAACATAATCTGGATTCCAACACCCAGCAACAAACCCATTCCTTTGGACTGGACACATCCTGATCCACTTCTGACTGCACGACTCTGATCATTCCTTTCCTTTCATTTATTCTGGTTTGAGGCTGAACTGTGAAGGAATTTTGTGAGTCTCCATTCTTTCCAAAAGGATCTCCCCGTGCAAAAGGGCGTGGAATTTTCAATTTGGGATTGTGAACGTGAGCAGCTTTGCATTTGTGTCTCTGCACAAACGTTCAGGGTTCTGCTCGTGGGTCGGTGCTCGTGGTCTGGGTTCTGTGTTATGGGCAGGAACAGAAGGAAACCCAGCAAACAAGGTTCACCAAGAACAGCTGATTTGGAGAGATCTCATTGCTCAGTCCCTGATGTGATCCTGTTATCACATGGAGACCCAAATCCATTTTTTAAGGTCTAGAACCCAAAGCTTGTCCTTGCTACAGGAGCCGCCTCCTTCACTCTGCTGAGATTTTTCATTTATTACAGCAGGAAGAAGATAGATCTCCCTTGCCAGCAAGCAGATGTTCATCAAGAAGGCTTTACTAACTGATCAATTGCAAAATCCCTCCCTGCAATCCTTTAGAAAATCAGATGCCCTCTGTCCTTCCTCCCACTCCGGCTTAGTTGCCAAAACTTACATACAAAATTATTACTGTAATGTTTTATAGTCACTGGGAAAAAAATATCCATTTGGTCTTACAGAATGATGTGAAATGAATCTGTGGCCTCAAAAGAAAAAAAAAAGTCTATTAAAAGTAGCTCTTTTTCCTCCCTCCTCCCTCTCCCAGGCCCCTTTTACTCCCCTCCCCCAACAATAAAGGATGTTTTGGAACAGCCTTTTCAGGAAACATTTCCACAGCAAAATGCAGCATCATTTATAATATTTAAAGCTACATTTTTGTTGAGATGGCTTGGCAGGCTCTGCCTGCAAATCTGGCAGGATATGGCCAGCTGAGAGTTAGCACTAACAAACCGAGGATATGCTGACACAACAGAATGCTTTAATCATCATTGCAGCAAGCAGGACAAGATCTCCTCCTGCACTGCCAGCTCTTCCCAGTGTGAGAACCAATGGTGCTGCGTCTTCCTCCTTCCCTCCCCTGCCTCTGGAGAGTTCAGTTCTCCCTTGCTGTCTCCACTGAACTAAAAAAACCTCGTTGGGTAACAGCGTATAGCATAATGAGCAATGGATATTCCTCTTGGCCAATGCTGTTATGAAAATGCTCCCCATTTCCAGCACAATAAGGAAGCTTAATAATTAAAAAGAAAGCCCTCGACCAGTTTGTGTCTCAATAAAAGGGTGATTTTCACTCGCAGCTAAAGCTCTTTTTGGCTTTACCCTTTTCTAAAGCAGGGCTGAGAGCCACGTTCAGTTAGCAAAATCCTAATTAGAAACTCGTCCCGTTTGAGAGTTGGGAACTGATCTCAGCCATTTGCAAAACTCTATCGAAGAGAATTGATTTCACATTTAAAAGAAGTCCTGAAGCATTTAACCCCAAAAGTCTAAGAGTTACTGCCTTGAGTAATGCTTGCCCAGAGAATATGATCTACAGACTCGCAATGCTTCAAAATTCACCGCATGAAGCAATAAAGAGATGTAGTGAAAGAGACTGTGAATTGAACAAACCTTTCCTATTTTGGGAGCAGATAAATTCACAGATGCTGTTTAGTGGCTTTGTTACACTCCAACTTCTTGCAAACACCAGGTCAATTTGGCTCTGACAAAAAAATAAAGGTAAAACCCTGTAAGATCCTGCACACACACATATCTGACACTGTTATATTGCATCCAAAGCTGGGGAATCATTTCCTTTCTTCCTTTGTTGGGTCAGTCGTTGCCTCCTGAGTGTTTACTTCAGGCCAGTGAAGATGTGCTGCCTAATTTCCTATCCATACCCTGCGTATCCAGATGAAAATCCAGAAGTTCAGAAATTGTTTTGTCCTATAATTGTCATTTCCAGGGCTGGGTAGTGCTGAGAAGAATGGAAGGATCCACGGAGTCGGATCCACCCCTGTGCAGCTGATTTTTAACCACTCGTTTTCAGACAAGGCAGTTGGAATGGGATTTATGATGGACACATCATGTTTTCCAGGGCTTGAATTAAAACCTGAACTATTTGACAGGTGTATGACTGAGCTGCTGATCCAGGAGGTGTTTGCTGGGGTTGTTCCCTCTCGTTTTTGTTTTTCTCCTTTTATAAATCTCTGGCTGCAGCTTTGTATTGCTTGTGTTTACAAAGTTGATGTTACATCCTTTTAAGGGATATCACCTCTTATTTAAAACGAAAAAAGTCCCATTAAAACGTACTCAACCTCAAGACAGAGCTGACAGCTGCAAATCAGATATTAAATCCTGATCTCCCGGGGCTTATCTGTACCCACAGTGATTGGAACCCGTGGTGTGTGTGCTGGGGGAAGGGGCTCAGCCACACCAAGCGGGACAGCAGCTCTTGGGAAGCCCATTTCCCATTTTTCCAGTGTTTTGGGGTGCTGAGGGCTGGCTGTGCTGGGAAAAGGTTCTCTTAGGGAGTGCTGCAGGGTGGTGAATCGCCTGCACCAGGGGGACAAACGGGATTTCCTCGCTGTTGTGGAAACCGTGACTCAAATGGTCTGGGCTGCCTTTGCCACAACAACGGGGATGCTGGAAATGCTTTTCTCTCCTCCCAATTCTCAGTCCAGGCCCTCACAGCAATATTTGCTGGAGAAACGGTCACCAGTGCTGTCTGAAGAAGGTAATTTTTCCTGTCAAACAGGGACCTTCGAGCTCCTACAAGGAATGTTCTGATGCCTGACAGGGCGAGGGAAATGGGCTGGATGCGTGCAGGGACATCAAATGAATTTCCCTGCACTCAATTTGCTTCCAATTTTTCCACAGAAAAAGCAGATCGGTGTGAAATACAAGACAGAATTACAGCCCAGCAGTTTCAAAGCCTCTGGGGATCTCCAGGATCCCACACCACCCCTGAGGATGTTATGATGTGGAGCACAGATGAGTGAGGAGCAGCACAACACCAGCGAAATGAAGCTCTTCAAAGGCAGGCATGTACCAGCTGACTGCTTCTATTTTTGAGTTGTTAAATGTTTTTAGTAGCACTGAAGATCAAAACCCAAATTGTTCATTTATGGCGTAGCCCATTCTACCCAAAACTCCAGAGAGTCTGAAAGTATTACAACCTACTTATGAACTCCCATTAGCAAGTTTTTGTTTTTAATAAATAAAGTCCCATAGAAACAGAAAGTATTTACAATTAGATCAAAATCCTGAATATAATTCACAAGAGAAAATGCTATTTTTTGAGAAAATGTTTTCATATCCTCATAACAGTCATTTGTTCTAAATTAGTACATAGCAGTTGTCCATTAAATGAACATTTTTCCCTTAAGACCTATTCTTGTAGAAAAGTATTTCAGGCAAAACTTCTTAACCATGATGTAACCGCTTAGAATCAGAACATGTCAGTGATTAGTAACTCACAGAAAACATTAACACTTTGCATGGCTTGAGGAAAACACGGTGAATAATATCAATACGTGAGAGAAGACAGGGTGGAGGGAGAACAACAGATTTTATTAGAGCAGCTGATACAGTTGAAAGGAAAGTAGAGGCTTTTTTTTGGGCATTCAGTCCCTTCATGCTCATAAAGGATAACACCCATTCCTGCCAAGCTCTTCTGATTATGATTACATTACCAGTCTCAAAAGACAGGGATTTTTGGGCTGAGTGGCTTAGACACTGTCACTGCTGGATGGACAGTTTCAAAAATACTGCCCCTTGCAGTAGTAGAACTCAGCTCTTTGGTTCATGTGCTGCTGGGTCACACAGATTTTTTTAACAAAGCACTGGACTCAATTTCCCTGTCAGAGCATCTCTGCCACTTATTTTCAAAGAATTTTGAATATTACTTCTGTAAGGACATGCCCTAGAACTCCTCTTTATTTGAAACTTCTTCTGGACTTCCATTTCTCAGGAAGCCGGTGGGAAATTGGATTGCCTGAGAAATGCAGGCTGACATTAATGGTTCTCCCACTAAGGGATGGATGGCAACACTTCAAATGAACAGCGGAAAACAACTTCAACCTGAAGGAGAATATTCTCTTTTGCATTGTAACAGCCATAAAAGTGTGAATATCGTTGCTGCCAGGGCCACGCTCAGCTGGAACCACCTGAAACGTGCAGCAAACGTGCAGAGCTGAGCATGAGCTGCAGTTCTGCGTTTGCTCCAGGGCCATCCCTTCGGAGCTACCTGAAATGACCTCGCTGCAAGCCTGGCAGGATCAAAGCTGTTCTCTCCAGCCTCGCAGTGACTTCATCTCAGTGCAATCCCACCTGTGGGCTTTCAGCCTGGAGGCTGAATGATCCAATTCCCCAAACTTCCTGGTGGGAACAACGCTCACTACCGACCTGAGGCCCAGAGGTTCCCTGAAGTAAGCAGCAGGAAACGTTTCCAGGTGTTGAAGGCATGAGCTGAAGGGTTATTTTGAATATTTACCTCTCTCAGCTTCTTTATTGCATAATTTGCATTGATTTAAGAGTTTCAAGGTCTACATTAGGAGCAAAGCCAATTTGTGCTCCCTGAAGATCCCACTCACACCTGCATCACCTCTTTGTCTGCTTAGGTATCACTCAACTTGTTTCACTAAGTTTAAGGCACATTTTTTGCTACATAAATAAAATATGAGTATAGAGAGGAAACCAAGGATATTGGGGGCCCCTCCTTATTTTGAGATATAAATTAAAAATAGTGGCTTTTCCCCCAGTGTTCCTCTGGTCCCCCAGTGTGGGTCCTCCCTGCTTGATTTTGTCAGGGGTCACAGTCACGAACCATCAAATGTGGGTAGGTGAAATGTGAATCTCTCACCTCAGTACCAAGAATACCCCAAAATGATGGTGTGAGGAAATTTATCTTCGGTTTAATTTGTTCGCTCTGCTGTGCTCTGCTCCCTGTGGAACTCTTCTAGGGTAACTCATGTAAGAAAGCCAAACCTGACCAGCAGGAACATCTCCCAGCATCCCTGGGATTAACATCCTGAGCTCAAGCCAAACTCAGGGTGCAGGGTTTCCATCACAGCTTCATCTTTCTAAGAATTAATCCAAACCTTGCTTTTGTTAGGAGTTAATTTGTCACGACATTGCCGTTTTCCGTGATATTTTGACTGTTGTTCAACGACAGTTCATCAAATAATGGGGGAAGGTCTCAGGCCAAGAGGTTTGGACCAACCTATTGCAGCTCAGCTCTGGCTGAGGGGTGGGAATTGGAGCAGCTGCTGCTCCACCTGTCTCAAACTTCCACGAGCAGAGGAATCAAAAGGACTCTGTTTCCTAAGAGTGCTGAGCAGTGCATATTCCTTCCTTAATTAATTCTTGAAATGGCATCTGATTTTGCAGTTTGCCCTCAAATGAGGGGCCTGATTTTTCCTCACACCAAGCCCCCTTCACAGAGCTCTGTCAGTGTCAAATCTTGTAATGGAAGGCACGAATATTGTCAGACCTGACACTTCTCCCTTTGGCCTTGAAGCTCTCCTGGGCAGTTACACTAATCTGGCCCTGAATTTTATTTTGCTGCTGCCTTGGGAGCACAAAATCGAGTGTAATACTTCAAACATTCCCCTGGAAATGCTCAAGGAGAAAGGTTTTTATTTATTTGAAAATTTAACTGCATGCTTGAGTGAAGCATCGATCATACTTGGACAAGCAATTTTAAGAAATAACATGGTTAAAAAAATTAATTCTGAAAATACTGCCAACAATTTCATGATATAGATATTTTTAATATTAAAAGTAAATTGTAAATGTGTCTTTATAAACAATATGCATAAAATAGATCTACTATACTAAGCTCTCTCTTTTTTTAAATGCTGTTTCACAGTAATTCCTTAGGTATGCAAAGTTTTTTTTTTTTCCCTCAAAGAAATAGTGCAATCTGAAGAACATACATTATGTCAGGGGATCAAGAACTGCTCTGCCCATTAATACAAGTCCTTGTAGATCTCTTGGAGCAGTGGATGGAGGCTCATGTCCGTCTCGGTTTTCTTGATGACCTGCAGAAGCTGCACGTGCTCCGTGACGATCTGCCTGAGGTCCGTCATTTTCTGCAGCAGCTTTGCAAACAGCTGCGAGGACTCGGGGTGGTTCAGCTTCAGCTGCAGCTCCAGGGCTTGCAAAAGGTTGTCCTGAATGTCCTCAATGGGCTTCACATTTAGCAACCCCGGGCGGTCTGGGGGGAGAAAAGGATTGTGAGTTTATGGAGGCAACATTGAGCTCGCGCATTGATTCCTGGCACGTTTCTTAGCAAATTCACATGGCATTTCCCAGGAACTGTCTGACCATCAGGTAGTTTGTAAGATTGGGATTTTCTCAAAGGAGGTTTAGGACTAGTCTTGGAAACATTTCCCCCGGGCGGCCTGGGGAAAAAAAGACTTGTGAGTTTACGAAGGAAACCTCGAGCTCATGCGTTAATTTCTGACACATTTCTTAGCAAATTGAGCCTTTGCATATGGCATTTCCCGGGAACCGTTTGACCATCAGGTAGTTTGTAAGATTGGGATTTTCTCAAAGGAGGTTTAGGACTAGTCTTGGAAACATTTCCCCCGGGCGGTCTGGGGAAAAAAAGACTTGTGAGTTTATGAGAATCATAACATCAATCTTGTGCATTAATTTCTTACACGTTTCTTAGCAAATTAAGCCTTTGCATGTGGCATTTCCTGAGAACCGTTTGACCATCAGGTAGTTTGTAAGATTTCACCAGGATTTGCTCAGAGAGGTTTTAGAACTAGTTTTATCCTCTAGAACTAGATTTATACTCTACTATGGTGGATTTTTCACTGTAAACTGGGAATGTGTGTGGGAAAAACAGAGTGAGATAATTGGGGGATGAACAATCTGTATCAGGTAATTCACTTCTGGAAAATCAACATATACTCTGATGGATTTGCATGTCGTTGCTGCCATTAAAAATGTTTCTTGCTAAGGTGGGTTTGAACCCATCAAAAAAAAAAAAAAAAGGCATAAACTCAACTTTTGCAGTTTATTTGATTCTCCAGCACTGAAAGTTAATGGAATGTTGAATGTTTAAGCAGCGAAAGCTGCTTAACTTTGTTAAATCCTCACGTATGACAATGACCACCATGATTTGTTACTGCTAAAATACTTAATACTGGGTAACACATCCCAAATATTGTAATACATCGTGAAAAGAGTCAATAATTTAAATAGCATTTGCTGTGGAGCTATGAAATGAATTGCATAGCTTGATCAATAAAAAGCAGTGCCTATTGCAAGGCTTAAATCACTTCCCTAAAGCAATAATTCCATTTCAGCAAGGACAAGAGGTTGATCTCTATTAAAAACGTAAAAAATAAGCTGTTATTTCCTGTGATCTCAGTAACCTTTCTGAGCACAGAGTTCTACTAACTCAGCTCGACTCGTGCTGCACACTGGCAAAAAGGCTGAGAGAAAACAAAGCTCTTTATAAATACATCAGGGTTTACTTCACGGGGGAAAAAAAATTGCAGTGTAAACTAAAAGGCAAAGCTGGCAGGAAAACAAATGAGTACACAGCCATGAAAATGAAGGTCACTGATCAGGAAAGGATACTCAGTTCTCCAAGAGGTGAGGTTTGGGCAGAGTTTTTCAAAGATAGGAATAATGGTAATTTTGAATATGAACGGGGACGTCTTGCAGACATCACTCATTTATCCCATTCAACTGATAACACCATAAAATCTGGTTCAGAAAGTCTCGAGTAAATATAACAAAAGGTTCCTTTTTATTCATTTCCTTTGGCAATATTTTCGAGCAATTTTTTAAAGATACTTAAAGAATTTTTGATAAATGTCAGATATTTATTTTTCGATTACCTGAATGCATCGCATGTGCTTCAGAATTGAACTGACATCTTTCTGAAACTTCCCGAAGCTGGAAATCATTTGGGGTTGTGATAGCTTTAAATTCTCCCTGTGTGCTGCAGCTGAGCTCTGAGCTAGCTGGGCATGACTCAGTGTGCAGGGACAGAAAAAATCAGAGAGCACAAAGACGTGGCCTCGATTTCCTCTGAGATCCATCTCCGTTTGCCCCCTGCTCCTTTGGGGTGGGAATCTTTTGGGGTGTGAGCTTTTCAGGAGCGAATCCCAACGCAAAGATTGCGCTCCAGAGTCCAGGAGGGACCTCCAGCGGGTCTGGAATTTATCAGGACCCCCCTGAATCTGGGTGCCTGAGGTGAACTGAAGTTCAGTGAGACTGCAGCGGCTAAAATCCTGATTTCCCTTGAAAACCCCAACCTGATGGTTTTCTAATGACCCAGCGGAACCAGAGGCAGAAAAGATGACTCTGACAAAAGCCTAGGAGATGTTATTTTTAAATAAGCCAATTCAAGAGGAAGGAAAATTCCCATTGAAGGCAAGAGAGATTTTTCATGAATGAGAACGTCAGGATATGGGCAGTGTTTTTCGGGTGTTGACAGTTCGCTACGCTTTCTCAGTAAAAACCTCTTACAGAGGAAAATGCTGCTTCTGTTCCAAGAAACTTATCTAAATCAGGAAAAAAAAAGGAAATACGAGGCAAAAGCTTCAACATCCAGCTATTATGGTATATTTCAAGCTGCTAAAAAAGTTATTTAATATATATGCTCCAGACCAATTTGGTTTTGGACCAAAAGGTGAGTTTTGTGCAGTGAGGAGCTGCAGAGGGATGTGCCTTGCAGGAAAAAGGAAAATGCCAGGAGAGCACCACAGTTCCCTGTTATTTATTATGTGCTTTATTCACATTTTCTTTATGTTTTCATTCATTGTCCTACGGCTGCTTCAACTGGTTTGAAAACTCTGCAGGAAACTGTTCTAAGTCAGAAAATATTCACAGTGACTGGGAAAGGCCAATAACCCCAAAGTTCTGAGTGCCAGCAGTACCACTTCATGTAAATTAATATTCTGTACTGTCTCAGGGGAAAATACCTTATTTGTTTATTTACTTACTTACATGGATGCCTCTTTCATGTTCCTAACAATAAATACAATCTTTTTTACCTGTTCCTCACATATGAAAGTGCCACCTGCATGTCTTTACATTTTATTATCTTTGAATAACTGCATTTTGTGTTTAAATACATGTTCTAAAACTTCAATATGAAAAAAACAGGCAAAGATCTGGCTGGGTGAACACATGTGCTCCTTCTCTTTTCTTCTGCTGAGGCAGATGTGACTCAGCAGTCTGAGGTTTGTCTTCTGAGACTGTCACATGTATTGCAGTCACCAGGATTTTGGTTCCATGCCTCCAGTGATGATCTGCACTTCTTGCTCTGATTACAAAGCATTTCTTTGTTCTAAAAAAGTGCAGGATTTGTGTGGCAGTGAAATAGGAACTACTTCTTGGTAGTAGTCAGTGATAAAACTTCGAATTTTGCTGATCTCAGAATGCAGCAAAATTATTGAACACAGTGTTTAAACCAGGAGCAGGGATTTGGGGCTTAAAGCTTAGGGTAAAAAGCACACAGAAAACAGAAAAAGTGACTTTAGAAGCATCTCTGGATTTAAATACCAGTTTGACTGCAGGTGGACTGGCAGAGTGTGGGTCCTTACAGGGATACCCTGCCCCAGACTGCTGTGGCAAAAAATTCCTGTATCTAAACATTCCTGGATCCAAAATTCCTGGATCCAAGCACTGCAGAAGATTCTACACAAAACTTCGAGTCCATCCATGCTACAAAATTCCCTTTTGAGCTTTCTCTTTGTTTGACAACAACCTGCTTGAGGGCGTTTGCTCAGTTCAGAAATGTGAATGGTCCCAATAAGGTTTGGAGTATTATTTTTCCTGCCCACAGACATCCAGCTTGTTCTCCTTAAACCTTCTTGTGAGAGTTCATTTTCAGCTCAGGTGGATGTGATATTTTTAAAGATGCCTCAGTTCTTTAGCATGCAGAGCACAGCACTCACTACTGACTGAGGATGTGTCTCAGTGGAACAGAGCAAGAAAAGCTCCCAAAAAAAGCTTTCCAAATCTCATTTGACCAAAGTGCATCTTTTAAAGTTACCACAGCTGGGAGGATGTTGTAATGAGAGTTTGGTGTGGCTGTTGATGGCCAAAAGCATTTCTGTTGTACAAACAAGGTGATATCCTATGCTCACACACAGCCTCTCTGTCTGATCAGCACTAAAATCAGAATACAACACTCTGTTTGCCATTTACTTTGTTTTACAGCACCAGCAGTAAGGGCAGCTCTCCAGAAATGAGTTCAGAGGAACATTTGGAATAGCTGAGGCACAGAGAAGCTGCACTGAGCAGCTCAGGAACAGTAAAATCCACTGTGGGAGTGGGAGTACTTTCCATCTGTTGCTATCACAGATAATTTGTCAGCTTCTCACTGCTGTGATTTGGGCTTTTTGCCTTTTTAGATACCATGCAAAAGCAGCTGTTTGGTTGTCAAAAGGCTGAACAGTTTTACAGGATTTGGGGCAAATTCCAAACACTTCCCAAGGAAAAGCTTTCTGCTTGTAATATTCCAGCTGGAATTATCTTTGCCTTTCCCTTCTCCTCTTCTGGCAGAGCTGCACAAGAGCCACCCCCCTGGAGCCAGCAGAATTAACATAATTTCACCAGCTAATAACACATTCACTGACAATCAGAGCCCCTGGCTGGGATCTTTTGGGGTTTCACAAACTGGTTTTCTGTCAAAGATATTTGTACACAGGATTTCGTGAAGGGATTTAAGCGTTGCAGGATTCCTGCAGCAAGTCAAGTCCTCGAGGTGGTCTGGTTTTGAAATCCTGTTTTCAGTGAAATCATCCTGCTATATTCAAATAGTTCTTACAGAAATACAATTTTGCAAGGGTGTAGCTCTTGCAGAAACGTCTGAGACAGGTGAGAAACGGGACTCAGTTTTATATCACACAAGATATTTTAGTCCCACAGAATGCACCCAGTTCAATAAATATCATGTCTGGCTGTAAATTCCATGATAAAAGCTTTCTTTGATTGGCAACAAAGCTTAATTGTTTTCAAAACATAAATTCATTTTTTTCAAGCAGCTATCATGCTTTTTGGAAAAAAAAAAAGCAGTTCTGAAAAAAAATAGGGAGATCTTTGTTATCAAGAAATTAAATGATCTGCCTAGAAAGGACTGATTTATATTTATATGGATTTCTATATCTCTACAGATTCACTTCAGAGTTTTGCTACAGAGTTACTTGATTCAAATTTATTAGCTCTTTACAGATCTCTGTTTATGAATTATTCTGGAAAAAAAAGAGACATGCTGATAAATCTGGGTCAGCACAGTTAATTATTGTAAGGGAATCATTGTCCTCCTGCAATCTAAAATATGAGATTGGTTCCATAAAAATAGGTTCCTCTAGTGGAATCCAAACACTGCTGAAGACGGGGCTTTGCAGAATTCCAGTTCCCTTTTTGCAGTTTGGAGTGAATTTTGGGAGGCCTTTTCCTCATCTGTCACCTTTCATTACACTAAAAAAAGGAAAATATTGGCATGTTTTGGGTAGTGCCCTGATAGGCTTGTACCACTTCTCCTCTCCCATCAAAACCAAGAAAAAACACTCCAGCGAGGTGTTTTCCTTCCTGAATTAATGCAGAGTCCTCAGGGATCGCAGTCTGAGGTTTGCACAAGGAAATTTCTGGGAGCAGCTCTTGTTGGAAGCGGAATTAGTGGGATAAATTATACTGTGATCCTGCCTTTTTCCCGAATGAAACACAGCGCCAGGAGGAACTGGAGGTGATTTTAAATGCAGTTTTACCTACGAGTGCCCTCCCAGCAGCAGGGCTGCTTTTAGAACAACTGAATTGCTTTCAGAACAATTTAGAACAATTCCAGATTGTTGAAATGTAATTTAAGAACAAAATCCTCGGCGTTGCTCTGCGGAGGAGCCGAACCCAGAGCACTCAGCACATTCCTGCCATGGATATGTGCAGGTCCACGTTGGGCCAAAATACACACAAATCAGTAGGGCAGGATTTTATTTGTGCAACATCACTGCCCTGGGAGTGTTGGCCACAGTAACAGAGCTTGGATGTGCCTGGAATATATCTGAAGGTGTGTCAGTGAAGTAAATCCTGGTGGCCATCACTAAGTCACAAAACACAACGGTGACATCACCTCAGGAGCAGAGAACACGCTGACTGTCTGCAGAAAAGCTGAAATTTGGGGTTTTTCAGTGAAGTGTTGGATTTTTGCAGCCTGATCCCTGTGATTTCAGGTTCATGCTTTGCTCAAAGCATCACGTGTGAAGATAATAAAGCAGAGTAGCTGAGGAAAGCTGAACAAACACACAATGCCTGTTTTTTTTTTTAGGAGACCATCATTTTCCTGAGAAATGCATTTTCCCCCTCCTTTTAAACTTAAATAAAACCTTGCATGAATGAAAGGACAATGAAAAGCACCATAACCCTGTAAGCCCAATACCACCTATCCTTTGGAATCGTTCTGGAGTCAAAGCTATTTGTGTTCAATTAGCAAGCCCCACAATCTAATTGCAGGTTGAAAAAAATCTCCTGCAGAATTTTAGCTCCTGCCAGTGAAATTCCACCCTTCCTGTTTTCCAAAAGATAGCCCTGATTTTGTTTTCTGCCTGAATGAACTGATGACTCAGCAGGCATTTCCAGCTCCATCACTAATATCGGGGCATTTCCATTTTCGGTTTCTGTCTGAAACTGAATAAAGGGCAAACAACAAGAAGAAATCTGAAAATTAATAAAAAAATCTCTGTGTAAATGCACTTATTCCTACCCTGCAGTGCTGAGCACTTTGCTGCTTGGACAGGAATTAAAAGTGTCAATTCTACCCTCTGAAATCTCATCTAAATAAGAGAGCACTTACCTCCACTTAGGATAATGACAGCTATAAATATTGCCAGGTCACTGTCATCTAATTCCAGTGCATTGAACTTCACAGCAAACTCAAACTTGGGCTCCATAAAGTCACAAAAAGGTTTCCTCAGGCTCTTCAGGAACTCCCGCGTCATGAACCCTTGTCCATCGGATATTAGAACCCCATCTTTATTCATCAGAGAAGCCAGCAGGGTGTAAATGATCTCATGGACGCCGTATTTCAGGAGAGTCACTTGGTCGTTGAGGTCGAGGTTCACAAATCCCGGGATGTTCTTGGCGAATTCCGTGATCTCCTGCACGGCCTCCACGGAGCGGAACTGGCAGCGCTGGAAGATGCGGATGGCCACCTCCTTGTTCTCCTCCTGCAGGGGGGACACGTGCTTGCACTTGATCTGGTCTTCCCCCATCATCAGAGAGTTCATGTCATAAATAACGAAGGGCTGAAAACAAAAGGAGAAGGCCGTTTGCTCCCAAAGGTCCTTTCCAAGAGCGCCTGACTCCCGAGAAACCCAAAGAGAACTCACCGGCAACCCCTCAGCCACCTCTGAGGAGCCTGTCAAGGGTTCCCCAAACAGTTAAATTGTCCTGAGCAGCCTGTCAAGGGCTCCCCAAACAGTTAAATTGTCCTGAGGAGCCTGTCAAGGGCTCCCCAAACAGTTAAATTGTCCTGAGGAACTGATCAAGGGTTCCCCAAAGACTTAAATTGTCCTGGAGAACTGATCAAGGGCTCCCCAAAGAGTTAAATTGTCCTGAGGAACAGATCAAGGGTTCCCCAAAGACTTAAAATTGTCCTGAGGAGCCTGTCAAGGGTTTCCCAAACAGTTAAATTGTCCTGAGGAACTTGTCAAGGTTTCCCCAAACAGTTAACTTGTCCTGAGGAGCCTGTCAAGGGATCTCCAAAGACTTAAATTGTCTTGAGGA
>VZTG01000692.1:0-16787 GCA_013397845.1 Melanocharis versteri | reverse complement strand
AGTTAAATTGTCCTGAGGAACTGATCAAGGGTTCCCCAAACAGTTAAATTGTCCTGAGGAACTGATTGAGGTTTCCAAAAATAATTAAATTGTCCTGAGGAACCTGTCAAGGGCTCCCGAAATAGTTAAATTGTCCTGAGGAATTGATAAAGGTTTCCCAAACAGTTAAATTGTCCTGAGGAACTGATCAAGGTTTCCCAAACAGTTAAATTGTCCTGAGGAACTGATCAAGTGCTCCCCAAACAGTTAAATTGTCCTGAGGAACTGATCAAGGTTTCCCAAAATAGTTAAATTGTCCTGAGGAACTGATCAAGGGTTCCCCAAACAGTTAAATTGTCCTAAACCTATAAAAACAAATATCCTCACAATGTTAAAATGATTTACAGAAAGGCCAAATAAGGGCGGAAGGAATACTGATTTAAAATATCCAGGAGTTTTGCCTTTTCCTTTGTTCGTTTGCTTTTTGCTCTGTAATTCCAGAATTCAAAGTTTGGAATGCTTAACAAAAGGTTAAAATGATGCTTCTTTTACCTGAATTATAATGGCTTCTATAAAAAAGAATCTACTAAGTGTACAGGATCCTTCTTTTTTGTAGAAAGACAGAGAATATTCCCATTTTGATTCCTTTATTTACTTTCATGTTCCTTTCATGTTCTATCCCAGGAAACACTGCAAGCAATATCAACTTTATGGTATTGATTATCTGATAAATGTAACCTTTAGCTGTTAACTGCTTTAAAAATAGCAAAGTTAGGATATATTTAAATCCACTCAGCTTGTCTTTGGGAAAGAAAAAACAAATACCACGTTACAAACCACAATTCAGAACACAAGAATGAGGCTGACTGTGAAATAAACTCAACTGGAATAAATCAATTTTGAAAGCAGCTTAGAAAAAGTAGTGCCAGAATACTTTCATTAGGATCTGGAAACAATCTGCTCCAGAATATGCAAAAGAAGCTCCTGGGTTTAAAGAAGTGCCTGTGTGAGGATTTCTCAAATTTATTTGAAGAATCTTTCCCTCAGAGGATTAATGATTGAATAGTTCATTGCTGCACTGAACAAATACCCACTGATATAGGTTTGTTAAAATACTGGATGAATTAATTAAAATGCAAGTGATTATACTCCAACAATTGGAATAAAGAAATAATTTTTAAAATTTAAGGTCATTTATGACTGCAGATTCTAATGCTTTATAGGGGTGCTCAATCTCATGGTTTTCTATGCACAGCTCCAGACCACGACATTCCAGGAGGGACAGAGTGAGGCAGGAAATGATTTTCCCGCTTGCACTGAGGATTTCGGCGTGAAACTGAAACAACAAACACTCTGCGCTGAGAAAAGCCAGGAGGAGAAGGGATTCCTCCAGAGGTAATGACATTTTGGCAGCAGCAAAACCATTAAACACGAATCTGCACAGATGGATACGCACACACGTGGAATAGGGGAGCAACAAGACTGCAGAAGATAATTTTAAAATGCATATTTTGGTTCTGTCAGGTCATTTCTTTCTGTTCTTTCTAGTGGGAGCACCAAGTCCAACAAAAAGTCATTATTATGTCCGTGTGCTTTGGAAAGCCTATATTACACCACTGATGATAGATGAAAATCAAGAGAGAGTTCAAAAAAGCCGAAGATTTTTAAAATATAAAGATTCAGATGAACTTGTGAGTAAAATCTTGTGTCAAATGAGCTCTGCATATCCCAGGAGATGAGCTCCTCATTCTAGTTTTGATATACTCACTTGCATATCTAAACATTATAAATTAATTCAGATCCTACAACAGCTAAAAAATAACATGAATTTAAACTATGCCCACAGTAAACAGTTTGATGCTCCAGAGCACCAAATCCATTGATAAACACCTGAAAGTTGTAACCATTAAATACTGAGTGCCACTCTTCCAGTGGTATTTTCAAAAAAAATTGAAAATTGGCTGCACTGAAAAGCTGGATTCTGTCTACTGGTTTATTGCTGTTTCTAATGTGCCAAAGTTTAAAAACTTCCAAGACAAAAGGAGAATGTAATTGATGTAATTACGCATTTACTGGGTGAGAATTGCAGTGGTGGAACTTTCAGACATGACCAGGTTGCACATCAGTTTCTGCAGAATAAATTAATTGTGCTAATTCAAACTTTATGTACTTTATACTGAAAAGCTATTTAATTTTTAAGTGTCCACCACATCTAAAGCTTTTATGTGATGGGTACAACCAATTTCTGGACAACACAGAAATTATTATTTTAATTGCTTTTAAAGAAAGGAAGAAATACCTTTTTGGAGCCTGAAATTCCTCTGAGTTCTTTGCTGTCTTTGAAATTATTAAGGAAAATAAAACACAGTCTCTGTTGTAATGCTGACAACAAAATTTCTGCCAGTGATTCTAGAAAATCCATCAAGCTAAGAGTTGTACGTTCTGGAAAAATATTTTGTTCTTTCGGTATTAAAATACTGTTACCAAAATGATCAGATATTCTTTAACCTTCTCATTGATACAGAAGATTGTTATGCATTGCAAGTGAAGTTTCCAACCCACAAACACATTTCTCACTATTCCTTACTCTTCCAACATTTTCCTGTCTGTTTTCCTAAAATTCCAACTGCACCAACACAGGGCACTGACGTGACCTGAGATAACCCAGGGAAAAGCAGGAATTCATCAGAGCATCATAAAAATGAGCATCACAGTTCAGCCTCGGGGCTCTGCTGGGGCTGGAATCGTTTGCCACTTAGGCAAAGGAATATTCCTCAGGGAACAGCAATTCCTGACAGCTGGAGAGCCACCTCAAACAGATAGAGTGGGAGATAACCTCCGGGCAAGGAGAAGGAAAACGGGAAGAGAGGATCAGAGAATACAAAAAGGTTAAGGTGACCTTCAAATTCTTGTCCCCGTTTCAAGTATTTTATTAGGTGAACTTGGAGTTTTTTCAAATAATGTTTACTTATTCTATCTAAAAACATTTCCTGTGTTTCAGACACAGCTTGAAATATGGAACTGCCAACAGCAAAGTGGGTTTTTTTTTAGGTTTGGTGTCTTGAATTTTTTTTTTTTTTAAGGGCCGCGTTGTCAACTTGGCAAACCATTTACTCGGAAAAAAAGGAAGAAACAAAAAGAAGAGGGAACTGACTGATTTATCTGTCGTCTTTCCTGTCAGGATGGCCCTCGCCTTGGCTTTGGTCAGAGGGAAGGACTTGATGTAGGAGTCGTACAGGTGCTTGGCCAGCGCCCGCAGGTCGGCGGATTCGGGGTTTAGCTGGTCGATGTCGCTGGAGATCTCTGCCAGCAGCTTCTCCTTCTCTGCCTGGGGCATCCGCCCAAACCTGATGGCTGAGGAACATCACAAGCGTTACAAAAGAAGCACATTGAAACGGGTTTTCTGCCACCTTTCTGCGCCTCGCAAAGCGCATTTGGGTTTTCTGTCGCCTTTGGCGTGAAAGCGCCTGAAGCTTGTGTTAAACGCGGTCAGGCGAGCAAGGAAAGAGGGTTTTCTCCAGAAATTTAGGCAAAACAGCTGGAGAGCTTTAAGGAAATGTAAACAAACAAATCTCAAAGAGGAAATCGTCTCCGTGCCCATGACAATACCTGGCTTAGAAATGCAAACCTGGTGTCAGGTGTTGGTGAAACCCCCTGGTTCCACCTCCAAGCCACATAAAATGTAAAGAATATTTAAGATATGAAATTGTGTTGGCTCAGGGTAGGAACCACCATTGAGCCGTGTGTTGTTCTGGGCAAATCACCACATGGATCTGGGATTCTTCATTTGTTTAGAAACAAAATCCTCAGATGCCTTGCAGGAATAAATTCCTAAATAGTTCAGCAGAATTTAACGTAGAAAATGCCATAAAATGTTACCATAGGAATCAAGGAATGGGGAAGAAGGTTGTACAGGGAATAAAAAGCTGGAAAATGCTGAGTTCTTCATGGTACCTCTATGTACGTGCAGCACTGAAAAACCAGGAAATGGTTCTACCTCATCATATGAGCTCAGAATTGCTCAAATCTCCTCTGAACCTCCTATTTTTCTGTCCATGTACTTCCTATCCAAGACGATTTATTCATATGGGGACTGACTGGAGAGTGTTTCAAACGAGGCATCAAAATCAAGGCTGATTTATCACATGGTATTTCAGTAAACAGAATTTATTTTGTTGTACGAAAACAAAACAGAACAAAAGAGCATCAAAACACAAAACGGAAGGAAGAAATCAAGGTTTGCATCTTGGCCCTAGGGGGAAATAGAAATATTGTGAATATTTTTTCGGTGATTAGTGCGTTCCTTAGGTAAAGGAAAAGTGCAGCTAAGATCATATAGAGATGATTTTACTGGGGATGTTTATTTTGGAAACAATCAGCCACTTTTCTACGAGTTTGCTGCAATGTGTTGATGGGCAAACAGGACACTTTTTCCAAGAATAAATAATTATGCCAGAGCACATCCCCCTTCTCCATTTTTCAGACATTAGATTTATTGATCAGCTGTTTTATTTCATGGCTGTAGAAACAAGGTTGTTTATTTTGTGACTGAACTCCTCTTTCAGCAAGCTCAGTCTCTGAGTGACACGTGCTGGATATTTCAGAGTTACTTGGGTGTTCTTTATATTAAATTCTACTGGACACCAGCAGGAAATGGCTCTGTTGTGAGCCTGTTCCTGAGAGCTGAGGTTTGCAAAAGCAGGTTCAGAACCTGGAATTTCACTGGGAGAAGACTCCATTCCATCAAAAGAAAAGGTGATCGGGGCTCAAATGTTGTATTTTAAGTATAACAATTCACTATAAAGTATATTTTAAATATAACAATCCATTAACCACAAGGAGGGTTGTGAATCAAGCATTCCTATCTTACAATTTCATAGACATAGGATTTATTTTTGCATAGAATAAATCATTCTAAATATACTTAGAATACATTTTATTGGTGAGATATTAGATGCAGCAGATTCGGTTCAATGCTTGTTAGCACTGCAGGCAAAATTTGAGGCAAAACCAATTTTTTTGGGACGAGCCCAGCAGTTTCCTTTTGGAAAAATCCTTGTCACTGTCATTTTCAGGGGGCTGAGACAGAAATCAGGGCGAGGTCAGGCAGTGGGAGCTTTCTGGGAGGAACTGGGAAAGTGGGATTTTGGATGAGAAGAGGAGAAGGAGGGGCTGCTGACGACACTTCCAAAGGCCAGGCTGGGAAAAGGAGAGCCTGGGAAGGGATCAGCAGGAGTGGGAAGGGCAGGGAAAAGCCTGGGAGAGCCCTGCAAACCTGGCTGAGAGGGGTTCAGGTGGCAGCTTCTCTCCCAGTAATCCTAGACTCTGCAGGTTTGGGCAGGAGCCTGCAGCTGGAATTTGCATTTCTCTCTTTCCTTGGGCAGTTCCTCCTTTCCCTTGCATTTATGGGATTCTCCAAACGTCAGGAACAGAAAGCCAAGAGTGAACACAGCCAGTCACTCCTGCTGCTTTCTCTCCTTCGGCTTTCTGTGCAAAAACTGCAATATTTATCCTCGCCCCGGGGTTTACTGCTTGGAGAAGTTAAATGTAAAAAAGATGGTTGTTTATAGACTGTTCTGTAGGACACTGCTCTTCTGATTATTTCTGGGCATGAAGGAGACCCCAAGTAGCCCATAAATACAGTTTGTTAGATTAGGAAACACAAGGGTGGATACCTGTCTGATTTCAGTGCAGATTGAGCAATCTCCTGCTCCCAGAACTGATGATAAAGACATTGCCATGAGTTCTTTTTTTTTGCCATTCCAGTAGCTGGGTTGATACCAGCAGTACTTTTAGCAGGAGAGAACGAAATAAATGACATTTTTAAACTAGAAAAACCAAGCTGCTGCTCCGTGGCACTTGAGAACACAATCTGCACAGCTCAGGGTTAACCCCAGAGCAGCACTGTGGCTAGAGAAGGGAAGGAAAACAATATCCCAAGCATGAGAACACCACTGTCTTTTTTAACCTTTAGCCAAGTGGTGTGGAGCATTTCGACGTGAAAAAATGTGGCTGTAGCTGCTGAGTGGCTCCTTGCAGTCCCCCTTTTGTCCTGAGCATTTTGCAATAATTCATCAGCACAAGGGCAGGCACAGACTGCAAGCCTCAGGCACAAATAATCCGCATTCAAAGCATTTAAAATTCAGATCATTTCCCTGCCCTGGTGGCTGCAGTGTAATCTGGAGATGGAACATCAAAATGTGTCTCAGTGCCATTGGTGAAACCCCCTGGCTCTACCTCCAATCTACATAAAATGTAAAGAATATTTAAGATATGAAATTGTGTTGGCTCAGGGTAGGAACCACCATTGAGCCGTGTGTTGTTCTGGGCAAATCACCACATGGATCTGAGATTCTTCATTTCTTTATGCTCCTGGGCCCTCAAAGGTGAAATTCAGCTCTTTTTCATACATTTATTTATAAATTATGAAGGAATGAGGGTGGTTTGTGCACTGCAATGTAACCAGAGGGGGCAAAATAAAAAAGGCAAGTGTAGAAGGCAATACTTGAATAGAAACACTGACTCCTGGTTGGGAGAACTCCTGGTTGGAGCAAAGGAAAATGTTCCCTGGAGCCCTGGGGTAAATGGTTTTGCCCTTTTCCTGCCTCCCCCTGACTCCTACAACCTCGCTGGTGCCACAGCTTCTGCCTGGGCAGTGGCTGAAGAGGGAAAAATGCATGTGAGATGTGAATTTTAAAGCTGTTTTATATGTGGTAAGCCAGAGAGAATGGTCTGGGCCATCCCCTCCCTGATGGAACTGCCCATGGATCCCACGGACACAACTGGGAGCTGTTCTACCAGGGGAGAATCTGGCATGCACCTTGAAAATAAAATAATAATAATAATAATAAACGCTTCTGGATTATAATAAAAATACCCACAGTAGCATTTCAAAATGAGATGTATTTTTAAGTGTTACTGTTGCATCCCAGGAATTTGCAAACCGTATTTTCTATTAGCAAAACATTTCCCAGACCAATTTACATCCAGTGCATGTATTAACTTTGCAAACCACAGGCCAGCTTTCCTCTTGGGGACAGCACGCTCATTTTTTATAGTGAAAATAATGAAAGTTCTAAAAAAACCACAGAGAAATTATTTTCCCAGTCATGTTTGCAATTCTTTACCCTTCGAATTACATAAGTCTCTATGTTATGACATTTAATTCCTGTTTTTACTCAGCTTTGCCAAAACAAGGCAACAAAGAATCTTCATTATGTCTCTCTGCCCAAACATTCGTAAGTATTTCCACATGAATTGCTCTGTTAATTTTAAAGCTCAGAGGGACTTTCTTCCAGAGCAGTATTGTGATATTCTTCATGATATTCTTATGGTAAAGAAGGCAACCTTTGGGTTGTCCTAGGAAGGAGGAGGACAGGGATTTTTAAAACTGTACAATTCATGAAAATGAATATTTTCCTTTCAAATTTGTTGTGTTTTAGTATGAGAATTGCTAACTCAGTGATGCCAACAGCCCTTGGTAAGTGACCTGTGCAGCAAATTCGAGTTGCTGTTATTCCCAAAGCTTCAGCACTTTCTCTAATCCATATTTCATAATTAAGATTTTGGCTTCCAGGAAAGGCATGTTGAGCTGCAGCAGGCAAAAGTGTCTGGTCAGAAAAGAAGATGATGAAGTGAAAAATAGCAATTACACATGGAATATATTCAGGAGGAAGTAGAAATCACACAAGGAATATATGCAGGAGGAAGTAGAAATGACACAAGGAATATATTCAGGAGGAAGTAGAAATGACACAAGGAATATATTCAGGAGGAATTACCAAGGAGCAGGAATGATGGAGAGTAAAACCAACTCATGTTACATGATGTACTACAGCAAGAAAAGCAAATCTCCACCTGTCTGATTTTGATGTTAAAGCAGTTTCCAGTCATAGAGAAGCTCCTAAACTCGGGGCAATCTCTCTGAGATGTATTTCTAAACTGAAGATGTGGGCATTCAAGCAGCACATTCAGGGATTGTGCTGATGTTATTTTTCAGATGAGCCACTGCTGATTTAAAGTCCACGTGCACTCACCATTGTGTGACATCCCGACAGCCAGGCATTTCTGAAACCTGCAGTACTGACATTTATTCCTGCTTTTCTTATGGATCCGGCAGTTCAGATCGCATCTGTCGTAAATCAGCTTTAACCTGATCGTTCTCCGAAAAAAGCACTGGAGAAAAACAGAAAAAAAACCAAAACAAACCATGGAAAAGGATGCAGGAAACTGCCAGTGCCATCCTGGCTGTGCTCCAGCCACCCCGAGCACCTGACAGGTGGATTTCCAAAAAAGCAAAGCTCCTGAGAGCATCCTCTCTGCTCCTGTTCTGCTCTTAGCCTTTGTTTCCAGCTCAGGTTGATAGAGGGGGAAAATTCCCAAAAAGCTGGAGAAGCTTTAGGGAATCAGTGGGGTTTAAAGGACATTTGGGATGGAATTTAAGAGCACAACTCCAAAGGAAGCAAAGCTCCTGAGAGCATCCTCTCTGCTCCTGTTCTGCTCTTAGCAGTTGTTTCCAGCTCAGTTTGATGGGTAAAACTCTCAAAAATTTGGAGAAGCTTTAGGGAATCAGTGGGGTTTAAAGGACATTTGGGATGGAATTTAAGAGCACAACTCCAAAGGAAGCAAAGCTCTGTTTGTTCCACTGCTCGTGGGACAATTATTATGAACCAAACGTGGCATTTGCAAAATTTAAAGTTCATTACCAATGTAGGAAAATTTGTTGCAAACCACGACAAATCAAAAATTCTGCCAACAGCAGTTCAATTTCTAGTAAATAAAAGTGGTTGTGCGTTACTTCTCTTTTTACAGTTTAAAGATATTTTTCCGGGTCAGTCATAGTTAATTAATAAAGTTTATCCAGAGTTATCATCCGTTTTTCCTTGTAAAAATTATTTTTTCCTCATAGGGAATAAACAGTGAAAGCATAATGCCAACTTTTATTTATATAATTAACTGTAATTTAAGTAATCTACTTCATACTTATTGCTTTACGTGTGCTCCTAATTCGCTGCTGAGAATTTTATTTAAGCTCTGGACTGGTTCTTTCCTTTTATTTTTTTCTTAAGATATTGAAAATGGAGAAGATGGGAATTTCACATTAAACTCGAATGTTTTTCTTTGAACTCAATGAATTATTAATAATTTAATGCTCTGACATTTCTTCTCTCATTTTACACCATTCATTTGTCCTTTACATGTTATAAACACTAAATATCACTGACATAAAAAAGTTAGGAAAGTTTTAAAGCAGAAAGCCACATTGTTAATACCATTAGACTTCTCTGTAGTCACCTAAAATGTGTAGATTGGATAAAGAAACTCGAATCAATCAGAATAACAGAGCCTGAATTTCAATTGCTCAACGTTTTGGAGTTGGGCAAGAGTTTGCTCTTGCTGCGTTCTAAGAATTCAGATTTTCTGCACGTGACCTCCAAGACAGCAGGAATAAAACATGCTTGCATGATTGAAAGAAGGTGAAAAAACGCACAAAAAAATTGGAATAGATCAATAAAATCAACAAGAAAACAAGCAAGCTCCATTTAAAAAGCTCCTGCTTACGAAGCCATAAATTATACGCGGGAAAAACTGATATGAAGACCTAAAATTTTTTTTTTTAAAAAAGCACAAAGGTGTGATTTTCCCAAGTGATTATTTAGGTGAAAACGGCATCAGATGTTGAGGGAAAGGCCTTTTTGGCAGCTGACCTTGCAGCCCTCGCAGGCGTGCACGCCGTAGTGGAAGCCGGAGGCTTTGTCCCCGCACACGCGGCACTCGATGGCCATCAGCGAGTTGGACGACTCCTCGTGGGGCTTGTTGTACAGCTGAACCTTCTCTGAGAAGTACGGCGGGGAGGGAGGCTCCATTTTGATGGCACCTGTGCACAGAGAAGAGTTAAGTGATAAATCCCAGTGAAATCCACGGAGGGAGCAGCGAGGAATAACCTCAAGGCACGGCAGGGAAGTTGGGATGGGATCGCCGGCTCTGCTCCGCAGCGAAGGCTGCAAAGGGAGCTGGAGCTGCATTTCCCTGCCTGGAAAAGCTGGAAGGGGCAGATTCTGATGGAGAAAGGGTATTACAGATCCAGCTTTCAGCTCCGTAGTGTGGAAGGGTTTAAAGATAGATATTAACAATTAACGTATGGAGAACTCAGGCTTGACTCGGTCTCTATCTGGTTTATTCCTTTAAGGTGTGAAAAACTCCTACAGGGAGATGGGCTGGAGTGTCTAATCTGGTTTAAAAATATTCAAGTGTCTAACAGAGCTATATATTGAATAATATAGTATTCAAAAACATATTATTCATGAATATATTATTCAAGAATATATTGTTCAATAATATCTATCTATATATATGATAAAATAATATCGGCTATTTCCAGAAATTTAGCTCTCTCCTGGGGAAAACTGTTCAACTTTGGATGCAGTTTGGAGATAAATTTTCTCTTCTGAAAGTTTCTAATTAAGAGAGCAGTTTCTAATGAACTAACTCAAACAAGGAAATCTGATGTCTTTAAATCAATCATCACTGGTCACAGAAGAGAGCTGTGACATTTGACAGTTGCATTACATCAGGAGTGATGGAACACACAGAGTAGTAAAGCAGGTGAATATTTTTATTTTTCCAGATTGGCTCTACTATACAAACTAAAAAGATTTATTCCTAAACAAACTACGAAGAAATTATCTAAGTAAAGATGAAGAGGATTTATACCATCTAAACTCTATTGAACTCTTTAAAACTACATGGCATTAAAGTGTAATGAATATTTCTCATTAAACAAAAGAAAAATAAATTACTAGCTGGAAAAAACGTCCATTCATTTATTACAGTGGTAATGCAGAGATACACAGCACCTGCTTCACTGGACAACCAAAATTAAATACCACAATTTCTTTCCCCAGCAAGAATTCCTTGAAAGAGTTCCTGCACAGATTACTACAAATAAAAGTGAGGTCAGATCTAAGCAGAAGCGGATCCTTAAAAGAGTTCCAGGCACAGCAACCTCACATTCCTACTCTGAGCAGGAATGCAGTAACAATTTATTTAGGAATAGGTCACTTCCTTTCTTAAAAGGAGGATCTTGTGTAATTTTTTTCAGTGTAAGAGGTGAGAGAGCAGCATGTAAATAATCCAGGAGCAGTGACAAGAGTCGTAACAAGGCTGTGCCTCAGATGCAGCCAATATTTCTACTCCATCCGTTTCTCAGGCTGGTTGGAATTTAAAAGCTGCACACATCAATAACTGAAATGCTCTGTGTGCTGGGCATTCCTGAACACCCAGCGTGTTCATTCTGCTCCGTGTGCACCGAGCTCCAAAGGAAAAGCTGCACACAAGGTGCAGGAGGCAACAGAGGGCTTCATGTGTCTGATAAAATGGGATTTTGGACACTTTACGATGCCTTTCCTAAACTCCAGCTGCTGCTCGGGCAGGGTGAAGGTCTGCTGTGGGGATTCTCTCTTCTCTGCTGAGACAGATCTGAACTCCTCCGAATCCATCTGCTGCTGGCACGCGCTCCAGGGAACGGAGGGAGCACGGACATGGAGAAAACCCTTCAAAAAAGGAAAAGCTTACTCTGGCAGTCCTGGAGTTTGATATCGTATTTATAATCCAGGCCTGACTGGTCAGCTCTGGCGAGAGGAAGATCTTCATAGTGCGGGGAGGAAATGCTGGAGAAGTCAACGGTGGTGAAGGGCTTGATGTCAAAGGAATGTGTGTGATCATCCATGGCTGACAGATCCACGGGGCTGATTCCAAAATTCATGGGCCAAAACGGCATTTCTGTGTCAACCATTGTAATCCCTGCAAACAACAACGGGGAAAAGACATTTTAGAAGGAATTGTTTATCTCCAAGATGCTCAGCCCCAAGCTGAGGTCCAAGTGTGCCATGGGCACAGTCTTGAGATGAAAACTTTTAACTCCATCTCTCCACAGCATGCGTATCAATAAAATTAGAAGTCTTCCACAAATAATTCTCATTTTTGCAAATTCTAATCAGCCTCCTTCCCAAACGCCTGAAAATCTCAAGGATTTTTATATTAAGGAAAAAACCCCAAAGTAGCTGCTATGAAATAGTGGTGGTTTTCCTCCGAATAACCAGAAATAGCTGAAATCTTTGCCCATTTGAGTTTGCCAAAAGTTTAATACCACTCTTAAACCCAAGGATCAAGGAAATGTAAGTTATGACTTTTCAAATTCCATATATATTTATGCAAACATTGAAAGCAGTAAACAAGTAAGAAACTTCTATTTGCAAAAATCTCCTGCAAGTTGAGTGCATTTAGATTGAGATAGGAAATGTTTTTCCAAGTCCTCTTCTGACAGACAGCTGAACCAAAATCCCTAATCTAGACATATTTCAACTACGAAAATGTTTGTAAGTTACAGCAAGCGAACCAAAATCCTTAATTTAGAGACATTTCAACTATGAAAAAGTTTGTAAGTTACAGCAAGTGCAAAGGCTATTTTATAAGCAGGGTCTGTGTTTAATTTTCCACGATTTATAAAAAGAACATTCTAACCTAAAAATAGAAGAGATGTTTCAGAACTAAAATAGCTTGGTCACTTTGGCTGTTTAATTTGGACTTTAGACCCAATCAAGTGAGTGGCCTTTAACCTCTAGATAACAGAAACTTGGATTTGATCTGTTTTGAATCAAAACCACTCTGTCACACAACCAAAAGTGCTGTTGCAAAATGACATTGGAATGGAGGTGCTCCAGAATTTGGAGCTCACCCTGTGTTTGGCAGGTAAGCAAAGCTGGAACTGCCCTCCCCACCAGCTCTGCTCAAGTGCCAGTGGCTGGAAATGCTTCCACTTCTCTTTGCTTTCCCTCAGGAATGTCACCAGCATTTTTCCCCACTTTCAGGACTCTTTAGACCCTTTAGTTCTTCTGCCTTGACGTTGGCAACAAAGGCGGCGAGGGATCTTTTTAATTCTTAAATTTGAGATGAGAGATTCTCACTGCAGTGGGAGCAAAGAGGTGCTGCTGCATCCCAGCCACCCTGAGCCCACCAGATGGGATATTAAGGATGTTATCCTCAATGAAAGTAAGGAAACAACAGGATTCCTAATTGCCACAAGTGACATTTCCCTGGGGAAGGTACATGACAGCTTGGCAGAGTACCTTGGTGTCATGGGTTGTCCTCCAAATGGTCAAGTTCCAAGTCCAGGGCTCAGATCCTGAGCTCTGCCCAGGCTCCCCAGGGAATGGTCCCGGCCCCGAGGCTGCCAGAGCTCCAGGAGAGTTTGGACACTGCTCCCAGGGATGCCCAGGGTGGGATTGTTGGGGTGTCTGGGCAGGAACAGAGCTTGGACTCTTGGGGGTCTCTCCCAAATCAGGAGATTCTCCGATTCTCTGAATTTTTCTGTGCACACGAAGTGCAAATCCCTGGCCATCAACACTGGGAATTCTCCTCCCAAAACTGATTTCCAAACGAAGCAATAAACCAGAACAGACTCCTTCTTAAGAGCCCGTTCCTTGTAATGACCAGATACTTCTTAAAAAAATTACAAAAATCAAGAGACATTTTTAAATTGGTTTATATTCCCTAAAGCAAGTGACATCGAGGGTTATTACTTTCTACTGGAGCTCTGCCTCAAGGGTGGAGAGGAAGGATGGCCACAGGCACATTCCCAGTCACAGCCTGGGTTCATCCCAGGGATTCCCAGGCTGCTGTGTGGACAAGGAATAACTGCAGGAAACCAAACCATCAAAAGGCAGGTGATGCCTAAAAGAAGGCTACCTGGAACAGAGGCTGGACAGAGTTAAAGAATAAAATAGGGAAGTTAAAACTAAAGGTATCACAGGAGGACCCAGCCCCAGAGCTGCCCTTGCACAGACACCTCCCTGCTCTGGAGAAGCACCTGGAGAGATCTCAGCACCTGATCAAGACAAGGACAAGCTCAGGCCACTCACTGAGGAGAGATGAACTCAGTCACCTGCCACTGGTCTCACTGAAAAATTAACAGTTTTCCTGCCTCCTCCATCAAACCTCTGAAAAATGTTCTCACAGTCTTGAAACCTTATCACTTTGTCTTTCCAAAGGGCTTGGTTTGCCAAGCCCTGTGAGCTGAACAGCACCTCACAGCTGAGCTGGGTTTCCCTTCACTCAGCCCGTGGCTGGGATGTTCTGGAGAAGCCAGTGATGTATAAAATGAGTAATTCTGTGCAACTCCTGCATCGTTACAACCCAGGGTGTGCATGAACTTCCCTGTGTACAGACACCTCCCAGCTTAGAAAGAGCCAGATAAGCAGGCGAGTCCAGAGGTCTGGCTTGGCACGCACGAGCTCCGAAATCTAAGAGCTTGAAGTCATTCCTTATCAGAAATCTTCTTTCCCAGCCAGCACAGCCAAATCATTTCAGCAAAGTCTACCAAAAAACGCCAGACTGGTTTCGTGGTAAAGGTATTTCTAGCCTAGAACTGTGAGGGTTTAGATTTTTGTTATGTTTTAGAAGAGACAAAATAAAATTAAATAATTAAAGAGTAACCTGTTGTTTTAAGCATCACTGAATAGAAGGGATTTGGTTTCATGCACGCTGATTTTCCCCTACTAATTGCTTTTTCTGTATGTCTGTCCAAATCACACACATGCTCCAAATGCTGAGAACAGAAGAAATTAAAAATGCCAAGATCACACTGAGGAGAAAAGCAGGGAATTGTGGCTGCACCTATCATCAGCTCCTGCAGGTCACTGAGTAATTCTGCTTTATCCTCTCCTATTTCTGCTGCAAGGTAATAAAATCTGGAGCCAGCAGCCATTTACAAATCTTTATTCAAAAGCCTATAAACTCCACCCCTTCCAGAGGTTAATATCCCATGACTCCTGAGATCCCAGAGTAATATTGTTCATAACCATTTCTGGATGATGAGAACTTCCAGGTTTGCTCAGGTTTGGGCTATAAAACACAAAAGCATTTCAAAGTTTTAAAGTTCCAATCTTCACACATGGTTTAAGCAAAATACGGGTATCTTGTTCAATTTTACAAAATTTTCTGTTACAGTAGAAGCAATGAATTTCAATTTTCAGATGAATTTATATTAGAAACACTAAAATGAAGGAAACATTTTCCATGTTATTTTTATTCTTGCACTATTGAAAACCAAAATGTGAAGACCGTTCCTATTTTTAATGGTTATTTTACAAATATTTCAATTTTGCATGTAGCTTTGCTTGATTTTTGCTGTGTACTTTGTCTTTTTCCCTCCCCAGGAAAGAGGAACGACAACATTTCAGTCTTGAAAAAACCAAACCTAACTAATAGTTGTGTTTTCATGGCTTTAAAAGAACCAAAAAACAACAATCAAGACTCAAAAAATCCAGTGGACGAGTCCAATGAACAGACAGGAGAATACTTTTATAACACTCACAGATGCTCGTGTGAAATCCAGGCGACAGATCTGTGAGCATTTATCTGATTTAGAAGATTTTCACGTGCAAAAATCCTTCTCAGCCAGCAAGAGGCTGTGCAGAAGAGCAGCAGAGTTATTCAGGAGGAGCTGGGACATTTAATCCTCCAAAAGAGCAGGAGTGAAAGAGAGAATGCTGCTGAGATAACGATTAATAGTGAGATGTGGAGCTCTCTGAGCGCCCTCACTCTGTTTCATCTCCTCTGGAACTGCTCAGGGTTGTGTGCAAGGAGCCAAAGGCACTGAACTCCTCTGGCACAGCCACCCTCATCCTGCTGCTGATGGGCACAAATCTCATCTCCTTCATCACCTCATCCCCTAATTGATCAGCTTTCCAATTCCCCAGACAGTTATTCCCTGCATTTCTGCTGCCAGGAAAACAGAAAATCGAGCAGAGGAGATCACCACGGTATGAAAAACATCCTGGATCACGAGCTGCTCTTTACCATAAACACTACCTGTGCTCAGGTAACCTGAAGGGCCTGTTGTGCTGCATTCTAGACACGCTCTTTCCAGACAAAACCACCCAAATATGACCCTACAGGTATTTAATGGAGCAACCACAACATCCCAGCTGACAGGAGTTACAGAAAATCAGAAGGAAAAAAAAAATAGATTTAAAAAAAATAGATAGATATAAAATAGAAAAAAATATAAATAGATAAAGCCTCTCAGCTTTGAAACATTATTAAAATCAAGGAAGCTTTAATGACATGACATGGACAGGTATAAATATGGACAAATAGATACGTGATCTAAATAATGCTGTGGGTTTCTCTTAATGAAAACAACTTTCATGGAATAGTTTGGATTTCTTCCCATGTATAAATGTGTCAGAGTTTGTCAAGTAAACTCATATGCAAGTCCTGCAGAACTTAATGGGACTTCTGCCAATTAATTTAATTATGGCAGCTCAGACCCTCTGTGAAATAATCTCCTAAATAAGCTGGTTAAAAATCACACAACCAATCTCAGCTTTTAGGAGGAATTCAGAGATGGTGAAGGGGCAGCTTGATATCCCCGTAGATTCAGTTCATTTATCTTTTTGGAGGAACGACAAAATATTTCATGTGTGCTTTGCAAAAACACATCTCCCCTGAGCGATGGCACCACTTCCACTGAGTTAAAGACCTGCGTTGATCTTTCGAAGCAGAAAGAGCAGAAGGGCAATAAAAAGAGAGCAGACAGCCTTGTGATAACCCAGTTGCATTCCCCTCCCAGTAACTCTGTCCTCTCTCTGCCTCTGACACAGAAATTCTGTGTGGCAATGGTCGAGCAGCTCAGGGCAGAGTTTTATCAGCGCTGCTCTCAGGTCCCCGGTGTGAGGGATTATTGAGCTTCAGGTTATTGAGAGAAAATCACATCTTAATGCATTTGTTTCTTCCTGGCAAAAAAA